>JAMKCH010023149.1:0-64830 GCA_023653785.1 Ophioderma brevispina
GGCAAGATGCTAGGAGAAGGAGGCTTTGGCACTGTTTACGTGGCCAAATAAAGGCATGCTGACCGTGTTGCTTTCAAGAGATTTTATACAACGTTTTAATGAATGATATTGAGGGACCTGGACCAAACATTGAATGAGTCTTGATATAAAAATGTGTTTGCATTAAAACTTTAATTGTTATAGAATTATATGGACATTGTACTTCACAAAACGGATCTTAAGGTCTTGTTACCAAGGGTAGGGTTAGTGGATAAAGGAAATGGACTCATGGGCAGATGCCAAAACATATTCCCAAAGGAGTAATTAACGGAATCGGCACATGACAAGAGTGCCTTAAGACATGATATTAACTGGAAATAAAAAAATAACAATATTTATCGATTTAGAAAAGAAATGGGCTGAACCATGATTTTCATGCCGGCGAAAAGCGGCCATTTTGTTTTGACATTTTCCAACACTGATTGCAACTCAAACTTTGATTTGAGAAAAATGGACCAAGTTCATCAATCGAATTGGGTGTTTGATAGTCTATTCTTTTTCGTGGTTACTTTTTCCAAACCATGGCTTTTCCCATTCATTTGTACAGGGAAAAATTCATGTGTTGAGAATTAAAAGGTCTAACTGACATTTTTGGATCATTTTCGAGATATGGACCGTTTTTAAAGTTTCCCCCAAAAATATTAAACAAATCAGAAGTGGTTTGGTAATTTAAACAAATTTACATTAAAAAAACAAACAACAAATTATAGATCATTTCAAGCTTAGCAAATGTAAATTTCAAAAAACCAGGTATTATCTAAAAAATCCCCCAAAGCCCTGTGGTTTTGTTAATTCTGCGCTACGAAAGGATTCGGTTGAAAAAGTAGATATGTCGCCGGGGGGAGCTATTAGTCCTGGCTCCATAAATGACAAGGGAAAAAGGTGAGATAGTTGGTGAAGAGTCAACTGAATGGAGTGCCCCAATTCTTTACCGTTGTTGTTGGTGGACTATATGTCCGGCGGACTATAAAAAACTTATCACACCGGATCCAAAACATTACATGTCAGCAGATGGTTTAAAGAAACATGCATGTTGTAGTCATCATAGGTTCAAGGTCACATGTTTAGGATTAGTTATAGTTAGTTTTCTTATGTGCCAATCCCTTCGTGGTAAGGGAAGCGGATGCCCTCTTCGTCTTATTAATTAACGGTTGCAATGGATTTTTCCCATAAGAGAGTCGTGTTCCCAAATTACACATTAAAAAAAAAAAATACCGTTTTATAAAATAAACGTTTTTCATCGCAAAATACCGGGTTCTTTTTTTTTTTTTGTTGGGGGGGGGGGGGGCTCCTGGAGGCCCATTCACTTAAGTGTTACTAAGGAAGACATTTACACCGAGTAGTACTAACATTGCAACCCAACTGGATATGGTTAATGGTAGATTTCATCATCTGCTAATTGTTATAAGCGTTGCTGGAGGGAATATATTTAATATCTATATACTAAATTAACAGAAACAACTCCTCTTGAAACCACACCTTAACCAAATAAGATTGTTGTTAAAATTTTTTTTTTTTAAAAAAAGTAAAAAAAATGTGTTTCTTTTTTTCCTTTATTCTTTTCCCGTTTTCCTGCTGGAAGTAAATACTGAGGAAAGTCCTCGCAAGCTATTTCAAGAAGTCCACACAATGTTCACAATGCACTTAAGGATTAAGTGTACCATCGCATGTGCAAAAAAAGTTTCGTTCATAGTTTTTAACATGGTAACTTTAAACTCCGGTTTCCAGTAGACTGTACACTTAAGTGTTATAAGGGGTTAATGTAGCCCCACCATTTTGTTTTGTTTGTCGTCATTTTAACGGTAAATTATTTAAGTTTTTTATTTTTTTTAACATATCTTTGTTTGCCTAAATATCAGTTGCGCATATTTGGGAAAAATAAATCGGCCATGACGTGATTAGCTAATTACTAATTAAGCATTTTGGTGGAGCGAATTCAAATTTGTTTTGCCCCTTAAATCGTACTCGAGTAACTTTTAAAAATTTTTATTTCAGCAATGTAATGTAATTTAGATTCTCCTATTTTGAACCAAATTTTTATGGAAAAAGTCCTTCGAAATGTGGTTTTTCATTTTTTTTGGCGGGAGAATTGGGTGCACGGTTTCAAATGTCGTGTTTTGGACCGCCATTTTGAATCGGTACAATTTTCCCTGTTATGTTGTCGGGGTTGATGACCCCATCACGACCAGATTTTTGGTAACACAAAATTCCCGCAAAGTGTCCGAGCCTGGGGGGGGGGGGCTCCATGTGGACCCCCTTATACACTAACGGAAGTCCAAATAGCTTATTAAAGTTTAAGGTCATTAGAAAAAAGTATTGCATTTTAGATAATTATAACAGATTTGTGCGATAGTGTGAGGAAGCTCACATTTCACGGCAAGGTCAGGAGAGATGTAGAGCTATAATCTTATAAGGACTATTTCACTTTGAGATGTTTCCCCTTGTGAGGTATGCGAAGGCGACTGCCTGCATCGATAACATTCTATTGTTCAGATTACGGCTTTATCCCAACTACTATGAACAGCGCCACGATGCTTTTTTTTTTTAAATGTAAGTAGCAACAAAATATATTTGTGGTACACTTTAAATTTTACCGAAACAATCGCCCACATCCTGCGGGAGCCCAAAGATGCAACGTGCTATCAACTGGTAAATCCATTGTACTATTACTGGGAATGCATAAGACGAACAGAAGTACCAGGCATTGTGATGATTCTTCGAAAATGGCTGCCTGAAAAGATTTCTTTCATATTTAAATTGTGATTGGTTGGGCCAGACGACTACAATGCTATGTCAACATTGCCATCGGTATTGATCACCTGCATCAGCATGACGCCCCCTATAGTTCCACAGGGACATTACACTGTCAAATGTATTTGTCGATCGTGCATTTTTGAGCAAGGATGGAATATTTCATTTTTGTTTATGTTTTTTAAGGCAGTTTGTGGCGAATAAGGATTTTACCTACTGTATCAAAAAACATGGCCCAATACAAGATATAACATTCTTTTTGCACTGGTCTACAATGGCCATTTCAGGGATTTCGTATCAAGTGGGTTCAATATAAAACAGAAAAGCAAGGGTGTATTAACGACATAGGGTAATCGGCCAAATCATAACGCATCGGTTCTAGTTTGATCAGGTTTTGCTATTTCCCCCACAACTCTAATTAAAATAAAATCCGTGAATTTATCACGTCCAGGAAACAACAAAAAACAAACAAACAACCAACAAAGGGAAAAGTGTATCCTCGTCATCAGAGGGCATATTTCCGCGCGAGACACGTTACAGGTCCTCCACTCGATTACCAACAATTATTGTCTTTTTTTTTCTAAGACCTTAATTCCCAAACTTTCCCTTTTGATCCGCAAATACCAAATAACGTGAGCGGTAATTGGGTGAATTACAACTGAAACTAAATGAATCGAAAACTGAACTCTTTATTGCCGGATCTAAGCACACTGTTAAACTCCTGAGGGCATATCTCTCAACATCTGTGGCAGTGAAAAACCCTCGGTGTGTACTTAGACTCACATATGACGATGACTGATCATATCACTTCACTTTGCCGATTATTAAACTATCAGCTTCGCAACATAGGGAGAATCCGTAATTATATCGACAAGGATACATGCCATCATGCCATCAGATCGCTCATCACATCACGCCTGGTAGTCCACTCAATCTATGAAAAATAACTGGGTACAACCTGACAAATTTGCTACGACGGTTTGCTTGCTGTAACTAGCAGTAAAAGATCTCCCAAACAACATATCAAAAAGGTAGAAAAAAGGGAGCATGGCAATACATTCTAATTGCATTTATCTTACTTAACGTGTACGTTACCCCAATATTTCGACAAAGGTATATACTCATAAATGCATGTTTAGGGAGATTTCCATTTTTCTGTTAGTATTTGAACATGTTGCATGACTATGCCTGCAAGGTGTGGCACTTGTAATTGATATATTAAAAGTGGAAAGTGTTGATGGTTCATTATTCCAGATGGCCGCAATTGTCCCGCCAAAATTAATTTTGCATTCTAGATGGTTTGTCAGACTGCAATCGGGATGGAGAGATCTTTATTTAGCAAATTATCATCAGAGAGTAAGACATTGGGTCAACTAGTGCCGGGGGGCACTCCCTAATTAAACGAGTGATGTGGGTATATGTGCCTCGGCCAGGTGTCCCGGGTCCTTTCATATAATATGTACCCAAAACACGTGGTCATTCGGGTTACCCATCTGAATTAAAATTCATCCAGTATGAAACTTTAAGATGGGTGCCAATGATGTTAAACCCTGAAGTTAAAATAGGAAGTGCCTCTTTTCCAGAGTTCAAATTGCCATGAAATTATAAAATTGCTTGGCCATAAATTATAAACTTGTTAAAATTTGCACATAGGCAGCGAAAATTTTTGAATTTGGGTGTTCAAATTCTTTAAAAAAGTGATGATTTTATGCAAACTTGTGATAAAAGTGGACGGTAGGAAAAAGAAGAAAATGGGGGTCATTGATTTGTGAACATTTTTAAAAAGGTTTTTTCTTTTTTTAAATTTTGGAAGATTTTAAAAAGGCGGTCAAGCATTATTGACGTCACCAAAGTCAGCGTCTCACAGACTTGACCTAGCAGCTCTAACAGGAGATTGTGATTGTGCTTCACAAGATCTACTACAAAGCATCATTTGAGAATATTGCCGATAAAGTCAGCCTACATCTAAAATGCCAAAGAAGGGAATGAAACACCTGACCGTCAATGAAGGTAAGAAATCACACCTTTTGCACTACCACTGTACCCAACTCCAAAAGGTTAGACCTCAAGTACCTCGGGTCCATGTTGCCGACAGCAAGAAATACTCAAGAGTTAAAGGACGCTAATAGCATCGTCCCATACTCCAAGATTTTACCGGAAGTAGTCAACATTTGGTATTTGAAGAAAGCTACTATGTTTTCACATTTACTCTGTGAAATCTTAGGGCTCAAAGGATTTTGGTTTGGAAGTTATGAGCGAAAATGTACCCCATTTTGGTCGACCAATATTAATTTTACACATATAGGCTAAGATAATCATGTTTTTAGCTCTCACATGAAAACGGGTTGAAATATCATCGCACCTCTACAGAGGGGTTTAGTGGTGAAGACCATCTGTCAAGATGAAAACTTTATTACTTAAATTGGGTCGTCCCCTTTTTATATAGTATAATACCAAAATATAGGCAAAATTGCACATAGGTTTTTATGCAAATGAGCATGTCTTGCCATGCTTCCTTTTTTCTACCTTTTTGATATTTGTTTGGAGGTTTGTATAACAAGTTACAGCAAGAAAACCTTCTGTAGCAATTTTGTCCAGGTCATACCGTAGAATGAGTGGACTATGGCTTCAAACTCACTCTTGTATGGTATCACTCAAGGACATGCAAATACTTCAAAAAGACAAATCTGCTGCGAGACTGATTTTTCAAGCAACTAGGCGGGATCATACATCTCCATTAATTCATGAACTGCACGTTTCCCATTAATAAGGCCGGGAAGAAAGGATTCCCTTTCAAACTTCTGTTAATTATTTACACATTCACTGAATGATCTGACTCCATCATATCTGGCTGACATGCTCATTCTCAACACACCTTCAGCAGACTCACATTTTCTTCGCTCATACACAGACAGCACTCGTCTCATATGTCATAGAACCCACACATCTGCTGGGGACAAATCATTCAAAAAAATTGTTGCACCGCAACTCTGGAATCAACTTCCACGTTCTATTTGGTCTCAAGACATCACCACATTCACATCTACTCTCAAAACTTACTTATATCCTAATGTTTAATTGTTTTTTGCTCTTGTGTTGTATTGTTTTGAGGCATTTTGTATACGCTTTGTTCATTTTTGTAAAAGCGTTAATGTCTAATTGTAATTGTGTATGCATTCCAAAATCCAATAGATCCCTGTGCAGTGATTTCAGGTATCCAGGGCACCATCTCAGGTTTTAATGGTTGAGTGGTGGGTGGAGGCTGCGGTTCAGGTGATACCAAAAGATATGTTTTTAAACCGTATCCTTTTGCCATCTATATGTTGCAATAATAATGGATTCAATTTCTCAGTTGAAACAGGGACGATATTCTTGTAAATCACGATAATAAAGATTTACAGTTAGCAATGGTACATAGGTTTATACTTAGAAAGTATCTCAAACACCAAAATATGTTGGTCAAGGCTTAGCATCTCTTCATATAATTAAGACCGTAATCCGTTCTATTGTATAAATCTGTTAAAAACCTAATAATGATATAGTACAATTATCCACTCCATAAAACAACATCGTCAACATTTTAAAGCGTACCACCATGTTTATCATGTAGAAAAATGTTCTCCTACACCTCAAAATTAGAAGCGTTTTGAGTGAATTTCTTGCAATGAAATGTGCGTTCGTTAATTAGGATAATTTTTTTTAATATATTATTCTAATCATGTTATAGAAATCCAAAGAATGTGGTATCTGGTGAGTCATCAATGGGGTCATTCGTGATTATTGCTAAGCATGGTTTGTTATGGTTGTTTATTTTTAGAAGTCAATCTGATTAAGGGACGACTTACCGCAATCATCGCTTACTCGCAGGTTATGCCCGGTCCCATCTAGTTGGAACCGGTTTGCATTGCTCTCAAAAATGAAAATACGCTATAAATTGCCGAACTTGGACCACTGTCATGCCGGTGATTGAGTTTTTGGAGCCTCTTCTTAACCATGCTTTTCCTTTTCTTCAGATTGGGCGATCTGGTCTGTCCTCCAGGGGCTCGATTACAACATCAGGCAATCTAAAGCTGCTCTAGTCGGAAACCTAATCGCACATTCCACAAGAAGTATTATGGGACGGAACATTGACAGAACCAATGCCTCACCTGTTGATATTATGGGTAAAAATAAAAAGGTCGTAGATAATAAGCGTGAATGTTGCGCTACAAAATGTTGGAAAAGAATATTTAGGTTTGGCTTGTTCGATTTATGTGTGTTGTGCGTTCTACTCTACTTGATATGAGAGGGCTGGCACTTGCACCACCACACCCATCAGTAGACGTGGGAAACAAACTTGCGGTTTTGATGGTAGACGCAATTAATGCGTGTTGCAAGCCATTTCCAATACTGTGCTAAGATTGATGGTTAACCACTAAAACGGCGGTTTTTTTTTTTTTATATCTCGGAAATGAAATGGATTGGGGCTCAAATTTCAGGCCGAACAATAAGAAAAAATCATATGATATCAAAATCGATACTACTGCGGGGGTTAAATCATTTGGGTCCCAAAGACGTTCGGAACACGCACCTTTAAATCCAGAAAAGAAAATCAAATATTTCAGTAAAGAAGATCGCATGTCTCGCTCCAATCAGCACTGTGAACCCCTTGCAATTTGTTTTCCCCCTTCTTCTCTTCAATCTCTGTCTGCATTCAATTTCCCCTCCCTCTTTCCTCCTTCCCTCCATCCTTGCCCTCCCTCCCTCCTCCTCCCTCCCACCTCTCCCTACTTCCCTCCTCTTTTTTTCTTTCTCCTCTTTTCTCTTTCCCTCAACAGCTACACTTGACTGACACTATCACTCTATTTTCAGGTACGGTATTTCCATATATGGTTTGTAACGGGAACGGAATTCTTGGCCGTCAAGTCAGCAAATGACTGTTTCAGCTTTAATAAGGTCTCTGGAGTGTTTGTTTCTATCGATAAAGTTACAGAATAGAATATAATTAAGAATTATTTCATGCAGTTTATACAAGTCAATCTTCCGGGTATTACCTACACTCACCGCATTAATGAAAACAACCTCAGGATTTCATTAAAAAGAAAAAAAACTAATGTCTACATTCATCAAGTGATAATATGCGTGTTTTTTTTTCATAATCGAGACTCCACGGGAAGGATGACTATTCCTCTAAACTCTTTTAAATTAATATGAAAAGATATTCTAAACCGTTTTCTCTAATTTGCACTTCATTGTTTTCTGGACAAGAAGTTGAAGACAAATCAAAACGACGATTTGATATTATTATACAATGTTTTTCAATTAAAAAGACCGTAAAAAACATTAATACACAACAAAACATCGTATTTTTGATTGCAAGCATTTTCGTAATTAAAATCATATAAATTTTTCACGGTTATCATGCCCATTTAATCAGCAAGGTTTGATTTCAACATATCACCTTTTGGGCTTATTTTTTTAAAAATATAATTACTGCTATTTATATCGTATTTTTTTTGTGTGGTACAATATAGCAGAAGCAGAGGCCGATAGTGATCGTGAGGGGTACCTAGCGGCAAGAGACCAGATACGCAAGCTATTCAACCCAATACTCCTGATGAAGTCCTACAACTGATGCGAAATATGTTGGCAAACGGACGCCAAACAACGCCCAACCACTCACGGTAGTATTAGTAGATGAAGTATAGATGAGTTGACATGTTACAAACACAAGTTAGCACCTGGTCTCTGACATGTTAAGAGGTGCGAAGAATATGCCCCATACAGTTACACCATTCAATAGCTTTATCATGCCTGATTGAGCGCGATTTTTAAAAGCACAGCCCTGGCAGGTGCTCACGCATACTGCCGGGCAGTGCTTTGTTCTTTGCACGCAGTGGCGGATTAAAGGTCGCAGTGTCATCAGCTGCTGACAGCCCCCCCCCCTTAAATATTGCTTTCCAGGTCCCCCTCAACCCCCTAGTACTAAAAAGTAGCACTAAAGTGCGACATTGTGTCGTTTCACGACGCTAAAGGGCCCACACCTTAAGCTGTTGACAGGGGGGGGCCCTTTTTCTTAAATCCGCCGCTGGTTGCACGCGTTGACGTAACATGTCACCGTCATCGATAAGTATTCCAAATATACAACTACTGAACCTGTGATTACAATATTCTTGAGTACCCTGGATGGATTGCTGTATTTCCATGTGTTTTTAATCCCCTGTGCATCCGACCGGATTCGAACCGGGGGGAATGAGATTTCATAAGCACTAGACAAGCGCTCACACTTACTAAGCCACGGTGAGCCCAGTAACTTAGAATAATCTGAAAGGTCTTAGGTTCGTTGGTTGTTCATTCCATTCAATGGAAAACAAGAAAATGGAAATTATACTCTTACCTAAGGATTGCGAAGTACCCCTAAGAAACTAATGTGCCAATGTACCTAATTCTATTTCCCGCTTTGATTTTTCACTCTATTGAAGATTAAAGTGACAGGAGGAGATTTTTGAGGATACTAAATTCTCTCATTGCACTGAATCGATTATAGACCACTTACCAGAATGTTTCTAAGGTTTATGTTGGACAAACACGTCACGTACCTTTGTTTTTGAACTTGCCTGACTATCTAAATCGACCTCGAAAAGAAACCATCTTATTACATAAAGAGTCGTATCGCTTATTCACTCAGGTGTGATCAGTACATTGGTAAGCATTCAACTAATGCAGAACACCCGGATCTCTTTAAGTGCAAAAATATACGGCTCAGCCGACGAAAATAAAAACCTGTTTACGGGCCCGACCGACCCTTATTTTTCACTTTTCCCAAAAAAAAGCCAAATTTTTTATTTTTTTTATTTTTTTCCAAAAATCATGTAAAATCAGCCTGTTTTTAGCCCCAATTTAGTCGATTTTGGCATTTTTTTAAAGAAAATTGTTGTAAATTTTTTTCATTTTTTTTTCTCTTGATTTTTCAGATTTTGGGGCTATTTTAGCCAATTTTGATCTCCATAAAAGAAAAAAAATTAACAAAAAGAAAATTTTCGACCGCCCGACCCAACTCGAAAGGTCCGCTCGCCCGTAAACAGGGTTTTCTTTTTTCGTCGCCTCACGTACGATTTTTTTTCGCAGTGGCTTGACAGTTATTCAACTGACATATTGTGCTTTGAATGATTACAGTTTAACCTTATGTATGTTCTATGACGCAAGTATGAAAAACCCTTTTAATATCTGTTTGTTTCTATTTTGATGGAAAAGACCAATTTTATTGTTGTTGTACACCATAATACGATTTATATCCATATATTGAGTTAATCTTCTCCTTTTTCCAAGATTCTAAAAAAAAACACTCAGCGACTGTTTCGATAGACGTTTTAATGATAATGAGTCAAAATGCCGACCAAGCAATAAAAGAACAGATGGAAATGGCAACTGGTCCACAATCACAGGTAATGAGACTTCCGTTGTTCGTTCTATGACATTTTGCTATTAATGGCATATATACGTGTGTCCCCCAAAAAACGCAACAACTGTCTTGGTGATATGCCCATAGTCTTTGAACAAAAACTATGACTACTTTGTTATTTGTTGTAAGGTAAGATGGACTGTTAGCTAATGTCGCCTGAAAAATTTTAAAGGTAGAGTCAAATTTTTTTTTAAATATGACCCCAGAAATCAAGTAAACCTGCAGGAACCCATTTTACCAAATTGAGGCGCTATTAAGTACAAATACGGGTCCTGCGTGACATTTTGCGTCAACACCAATAAAGCTCTAATCCAACCACCTTTGTTCCTTTTTTTTAAAAGGTACTTGCAACAAATATTGGACCCATTGAATGGTTCTAGTTTGTAATAACAGCTGATAAACAGGGTAATTTAAACACACTTATAGATGGAATGGACATGGTATGATCAACAAACCCCTCGTCTTGTCCAAATTAGATACATTGGATTAGCTAATCATTATCATCCTTTTGTGACGGCACACAAAAAGTTTTCTTAACCCAAATTGAATGACGAATGAATATACATGTACTGATTATTTCTTATGAGTTTATGTGGTGAAAACATATTGCCTTAAAAATTCAGAATGTAAGAGCAAAGTTGGCAGCCCACCAGATTATCATTATGTAACCCTGAATGAGTCATGTTTTATCTCTATGGTCTTGAAATGTATTTTAATCACCAATTAACAATGTTTATCATTATCAGTTAAATAATAATTATGGTAATGCAATTGTATTTGATATAAAAGTTGTTCTGCAAGCCTTTGGTGCAATCAAAATGTTTAATTGCAATCAATATGTATTTGCCCATGTCTGTTCTTCAGTGACACTCTTGTGGATACCAGCTCATTTTTGTAAATGGGGTCTTCGGTTTACTTGATGTTTGGGGGCATATCTTAAAAACTATTGACTCTTCCTGTACGATTTTTCAGGTACGTTAGCTAACAGTATTACCTTACATTCTACCAGAACAAGTAATCATGTACCTTTGTTCAAACTTATTGCAGCTGAAACCAAGTGTGGCGGTTTTTTTTGGACACACGATATACCGTTTACTATTTGAAGTGTTTAAGAATGATGTACATGAGCTTCGTTCCTCCCAGTTCTCAGTGCCTGTTTCACAAATCAGTGGAATACTATGACTGAAGTGGTACACTGTAAGCATCACTGTAAATGTCCATGACTGCCGGTAGAATACCTGCCATTTCACAAAATTTTATTTTGAACGTGAAAATAGACATTATTACACATAACTTCACCGAAAATAGAAACAAGATGAAGTACTTAATTTTACTTTTCATTGAGTGATTGGGGAATAACATAACAGCAATATATGAATTATTAAATATGATTATTCACTATTTCTAAATGTACGGTTTGCCTACTGGCACTCTGGTTGTATCCTCAAAGTTCCATAAAAGCTACCGTATTTTGCTAATTTAAAAAGGTCGAAAATCGTTTTATAAATTTGGTGTGTTAACAGTTTTTTTGGAACTGAAGCTTGTCTTTTAAATTTGTCAGATGTATTTTCAGGTTAATCAAATCGAAAAAGTCCATTTGACATAATGAATCTGTAATTACAATCTTTTACTACAGCACATACACATTTACGAATTTACCTATGCTGGGTACTTTCACAAGTAGTGTTTCGGATACTTGTATATAGCGAGTCCTAATTTGCAGCACCATGTTGAATGTTACTTAAAGTGTGAGTAAACGTTAAGTGTAAATATTTCCAACATTTTTTTTATAAAGTTCAACAACTGGTTCGTGCTGAAACATCAGCCTGACAGCGGTTATGGTACGATCGACGAGAGATATTTCAAGAAAGAACAAAGTAGGTATCTTCTCATGGAGTATTCCCTCAATATAACGTTATGGAAGGTCGAGAGAGGTCTGAAGGAATAAAGAGAGGAGGAGAGAAAGGGGTAGTGAGGAGGGAAGAGTGAGAGGGAGATTGGCTGGGCTAGTGGAGAGAGAAAAATGAGTGGATCCTGTGAGAGAGGGAAGGAAGTGTAATTGACAGTCCATAACAATAAAAAGTAACTGATACTTTTTACCCTTTAACCCTCATAAAAATAAACTTTTCTTCTTCTTCTTCTTGGGTCCGTCCGCCTCTTCTTCTTCTTCTTGTCCTCTTTCTTTGGGGTTTCTTTCTTTCTTTCTTTTCTTCCTTCTATTTCAACCATTACTTCCTTTTCTGTTTCTTGTACTTCACCTTCCTCTTCTTGACTGATTTTCACAGCAGCTTATCAAACTGATTCTACAACGAGCAAGTTCTCAACATTCAATAAACACAGACGACATGGCAGAATGGCACCTTGTCAGAGAAATCGGCAAGCACGGATGCGGCGAGGGTGAGTTCAGACGGGCTAAAGGAATTGCAGTTTGCCAAAATGGTGACATAGCAGTGACAAATATTGACACTAGAAAGAACTCCAGCCAACTGTACTTCTTTAGCAAAGACGGTACATTCAAATCCACAATGAATTTCCAAACAACAAGTCCAACAGGTAAACCACTCGCTCCTTATGATATAGCTGTGACATCACAAGGACACCTTGTAGTTGTAGATCAGTCCAGCTGTGTGAAGGTATATGACGTCAACGGCTCCTTCCTACACAACATCAGTACCCTCACATCATATGTAATGACCAACACAAAGTTTGGTCACTGAGCGTGTTGCAGTGACACATACTGATGAACATTTTAATGGTGACTTCTATAGACGACTAGTTACAGTCCACACACAAGCTGATGGCTGGGCGCCAAAGATTTAAAGTCCCATCAGACCTGACTTCCTTTCACAACTCCCGAAGAAACTATCGTAAGTGATTGGGAAGAGCGCCAAGTCTTGCACTGACCTCGAAGGTAAACATTGTTCCCATAGTTGGATTCAAGATTGATGGCAAGTCCCGCTAGTCCTATTGGGATTGGTGTGTGACAGTCAATGATGATCTCTACATTGCAGTGATAATGATGATTAGAAAGAGGATACCGCATCCTGGACCAAAGGTCCCATCCATCCTATAACAAAAGAGGGAGTCTTCAAAGATATGCGATTGTCAAGAAAACTTATACCGTCCTATTGTTTTGGCATTAGTCGATGGCTTTTTTTTCACTTTATGTGCCAATAGGAAGTCTGTGCTAGTATTTAGCCGAAAGTAAGAACCTCTCTCGCATATACTCAGGTTTCGTTTCTGTTGTGCAAACATTGGATAGTATGCATATTACATTCGCACTGTTCCTACCACTTCATCCGGGCGAACGGCTATGTATAGTCCTATTTTTTTTATTCCGTCATAAACGCATATTGTCGATGGTAAGACATTTTGGAGGGGTGCGTTGAGTTAAAACTAAAAGCCGTAAATGCTCAACTTTGTTTTCAACTGAATGATACTGTAACCCATTTTACATGAACCTTGTTATATCAATATATAAAGGCTCAAACCAGAATTCAATTGAATAAGATTGTCGTACCTGTCTGAGACACGCTATCGATTCCTTTGTTTGGAGTCAATAAAGAACGTAGAAAGTGTCCATGAATATCTAGGCCGGTGAACCTCTTCCGGTTGATGGAGGATTAGCCACGTAAATTTGTAGTTCGTTATGAGTGGTCAAAACTCTTAGTATTTAAGAAAAGTTATTGACCAAGATGTCATGCATTGTTTCTGGAAGAAGGCGAATAAATGTAACGTAATCAGATTTTAAATATTCCTTAGTGCGTAGAGACTTTGGGCTGGGTCAAGTTATTCTATCATTTTCTTTTCTTATGTTGAAGGCTTCAGGGTTTTGTTCCAGTTTTGTGTTTGGAATTCATTCAGTTTCTTTTTTGCATTTGTTCGTGAAAAAGGTCACTTTTTAATAGGCCTTAAGCTGAATCTGGTATCGTCACATCGCATTTCTCTTGTATTGATTGGGTGAAGTGTACAACCTCTCAGAACGAATGTAGTCGTCGACACGCCCCAAAAACTTTTAATGAACTGACAGGAATAAAAAATCCTACTATAGAGAACGTTTTTTATGCTGGTGGAGCCTATAAATTAGTCCTTTGATATATTATTTAAATACAGTATCACATTTATGTTGATTATAGGTTAATAACTTCGCATTACTTCTTGCGAGAAGAATGGAGACCAATATGCCCGCGCGCTGAGATTTGGGATGTTCTTCAGACAAGCGTTCAACTTCGGCGCATGTCCATTGATTTGTCCCATTTTGGAGTAAAAATGCGCATTTATTAACCTAATTCACACACGGTCAGAAACCAAATGAATTTGCCGTAATCGTATAAGCGTACTTTTAAAATGTCGTTTATCATAGAAATTAAAACCTTACCCAACTGAAAAAAAATCAGTCCTGCGCGACGCACACTCGTTCGAAAGCACCTCACGCAGTTGGCGGAGGTTCAACTGGGCTTTCAATTTGCCTATTTACGCAGCCGGCCTAGAGTAAATGCGCCTAATGTTAATTAACCTCTTCTACCGAAGGGGGGGGGGTGCCAAATTATTTTATGTAATGTCAATTGACATGTTCCGCTCCTTTAATCCAAAAACAACATCGACCGTGGTATAGGTAGATAATGGTGATTCCCAAAGTGATTGATGGATGGGACGAGAATTACCAGAACAGCCTAAGCACAACACGGGAACATCACAGGCACTTGATTTTGGCAACAATTAGATCGCGATGGTCCTCCTCTTTCCATGATAACTAAATCAAATCATACCACATGGGCTGGCAGTACGTCCCACAATTACGTCATAAAGTTCGCATGTCAGCAAAACTTAAACTTAACTAAACTCATGTAAAACTTTGCCATTTCCATAGACACCACATTGAAAAATTCAATTTTTTCGCCCAAAGGTGAGGAAAATCAGATTTTAAAAAAATGCGGTTTTTTTTTTGACTCTACTTGATGGGAAATGACTAGTTTTTATATAATGACAACAATTATATTAGAGCTTAATAAGGTGTTGTCGTACCGCTAAAATGCGAAATATCAAAAAGGGTGTTTTTTTAAATTTTTCCGTACTTTGCCTCCTCAATATATTATACGTCATGGTGAACGTCATAACGGGGATGTTAGTACTTATTTTGGTACCAATGGAAGAAGAGAAACTCTAAAGCTATCCTTTAGTAGCAAATTTACATGAATCGGTTGTTCAGTAACGAAAACACAGGGGGGTGTTACTCACACCCCCCCCCCCCTCCCGGGAGTTTTTGTTTACAAAAATGGTCAGGTAGACGAGGGATAACAATGTTTTCTTCGCATTTAAATTATATAAACAATTAAAAAGTTTAATTAACAACATATTGTTACGTGCAATGAAAACGATGAAATATGTATGTTTGCTGTAAAAGTTAACAACAAAACATGTCCGCCAAAAGTGATATACTGGTATACACCGAAATTAGTTGTTCGTAATTTTGGATTTTTAAAATATTTTCAAATATAATTCATAATTGAAAACTCAGAAAACTATTAAGACGACTGAGTACTAGTTTGATATCCCACTGAATTACTCGGGGATACGTAAATTCATATTCAGCATGTGGCCAGTCACACTATCTAGCATCAGTATTAACCTATTGACAAGAAAGGCTCTTATATCTTAAACTTGTCTATACAATACTTATTCACAATGTACCTTCCCTTTTTAAAAGCTTTACTTGTTTCTGACCTTAACTAAACAATTCTGGATAGTGCATCAGCCATCACATTAGCTTTGGCCTCTGATGTGTCTGATGTCAGGTTGTACTCTTGCAAGGTTTCAAACTCCACTCACTAACCTATTATTCTTTTGGATGAATGTGAGGGGGTTGTGATCTGGTGAAAAACAACACAGGGTGGCACTTGGTGCCCAAATCATCAAAATGCCCTAATGCCAAAATCAGAGCAAGACACTTCTTCTCAACTAGTGGAGTAATTCTTTGGTGATCGTGTTAAACTTCTTGGAGAATTTACGAAATAGGGTTGTCTATTCCGTCTCTTCTCCTTCTTGAATAAGAACTCCACCACACCCTATGTCACTGGCATCTATGGCCAACTTGAATTGGTCCTGAAAGTCTGGTGCAATTAGAAACTGGTTTCACTATCAGTATGGCTTTGATTTTCTGCAAAAATAATTTTCAAATTCCTTGCGACCAAACAAATTGACATTTTTGGCTAGCAAATTTGTCACAGGACTGTCAATATCTGAAAAGTTTGGACAAAACTTCCTTAATATCCATGCTTACCTAAGATCTCTGAAGTATTTCCTGGTACTAGGTTGTGGCATAATTCTCAATTGTTTCAAATGTAGCCTTGACAGGCTTGACCCTGCCCCCTTACCTACTAATGACCTAAATAGTGACATTGGCATGGCAAACTCACTCTTGACCACCAAATGACTGTCAATTGTTTTCTTGACAACTTCTTTGAAACAAGTGATGGAGCTGCCCCATGTGTTGTCCCAAGAAGACTGGACACAATCAAAATCATCAAAATAGGCTTCACAGCCTTCTATGTCAGCAAACTATATGATTTACCATTCTTTGGAAGGTTGCCGGTGAGTTTTTCATACCGAAAAAGGCATACACCCGATACTAAAAAACCCATTCCGGCGTGCCCCCAAAATGCCGAATTCTTTTGCACGATCAGTAAGGGAACCTGCCAATAACCCTTCAAAAGGTCAATTGTGACATGTACTTTGAATTGCCAATTTGTCAATGCAACATCCATACTGGGTATCGGAAATGAATCAGTCGTTGAACATTGATTTACCCTATGAAGTCGTCACAAACCTAAGGGGAACCATCAGATTTTGGAACCAAAATACATGGGGAACTCCATTATTCACTTTTGCTGCTTCAATGATTTGAGTTCAAACATGTACTCTATCTCTTTTTTGAGATGTTCTTTCTTCATAGGATTTAACTCTTTAAGGGTGCTGTTTTATCGTTGCACAATCACCCACATCAACATCATGATAAGCAGAAGTGGTTCTGCTAGGAACATCGGAGGAAAATATCCTTCAAACTCATGGGAATCAACTGCTGATTTCACCACTGTTGATTTATGTACGAGGCCTAGTTTGTATCCAAATATTTGAGCACATCTGAATTTTGCCAAATTGATTGGATAGTAATGCTGCTTGCTTGGGGTGTACATCAAGCATTTCCCTAGCCAGCTATAACACATTGTTTGCATTATTACAACTTTCAGATTCATGATTGTCATCATGTTTACTTCCCTCAGTATGACTTGCAGAGCACCTGGTTTTTGCAATGCCATCATCATTTCTACCTACATACTCCTTCAGCATATTTACCTGGCACAATTGCCTACTATTACGCCTATCTGGCGTTTGACTATGTAGTCAACTTCATCTACCTTTGACTCTACTGTAAAGGGACATGATATCTGGGCCTGCAGTGGGTGTTTGTCCAGGGATTGGAAACAAAGACGAATACTTGATTCCTGGCTAAAGTCCCTACTCTTGGCATCTTAGATCTACCATTCATCATTTTGGTCTGGGCTTGCTTCAAATTCCCCTGGCAATTTCATTTGCCCTTATGGAGCCTATACTGAATTTGAAAAATAGTCCAAAAGGGTGGTGTCATATTCAGTGCCGTTTCTCCTTAGGAGTTTCAAGGGACCGCGAATGTACGCCCAAAAAACTAAACTCAAAGGGACTGAAACATAGGGTTTCGGAACTGCTTCCCTTTGCAGCAAACAATAACAAGGTGAAACCCCTCGGCCCAGTCCTTCTCAAATTCCAAACAGTAAGTCCTATCATATATGCGCGTTTGGTGGAATCTCTCTAAAGCTCCTCGGGACTCGATGGTAGGCACTGACAAATACGGGTTCTATCCCTAACTCATACGTCACTTGCTGAAAAGGCCAGATGTAAATTTGACCCCTGATATGACTGAATGACTTAGGTAGGCCTACAAGAGTGGAAAAACTTGGTCAAAGCCCTCACTACAGTTTTTTAGCCTTAATATTCCCTAAGGGTATGGCTTCAGGAATCCTGGTAGATGCACACATGATAGTAAGTAGGTACTGGTACCCGACTTTAGTCCTAGGGAGAGGTCCTTCACAGTCAACTATGACCCTACCAAATGGCTCTCCGAACGCCGGTAGAATAATAAATTTTAATAATTGTATTTTTAAAGCGCGACATATCCACTTAACGTGATCAAGGCGCTTTGTTGGAATTGCCATGAAAGGCGCGAAGAATATCAGAGAAACCATAATACCAGAAAAAACAGATTTATGCCAAGAAGTCGATTTACGAAGCAAGAGGAAACCGGGAGTACCCGGAGAAATAAACCTGCGGGAACGAGTATGGATCGAAGAAACAAATTAACATGAAAGCCACCGAGAACGAGGCCCCTCCGGGAATCGAACCCGAGACTCATTGGTGAAAGGCGAGGGAAGATTACGCTGCGCCAAACCACCCGCCCCCGGTATCGGTTCAGAGGAGCGGGCGGGATTTTCTGATTAGGGCTTGCCAACGACTATGACAAGTATGAAAAGATCTACAGTATTCAGAACATTCCTTACGAAGTGTAGGCCACCAAAGTGAGTTCAAAATCCTATCATGTGTCTTCTTGACTCCTAAATGTCCTGCCATGGGACTACATGGGCAATGCTGATAACTCCCTGTGATAAACCTTTGGACCAAATACACTGATGAAACAACTTTCCACTCATATTTGCCGGAGTAGTATCAGGTGGCCTCCATTTCCCTGCTATCACACACCCATGTGTTTGTAAAAACAAACGGAACGTCCTCGGAATCCTGCAGGTTCTGCCCTTTGACTAAGTTCTTGTTATGACTCCAAGGCGATCATCATCTTATCCCCACTAGCACCCCTGCTCATGGCCTTAAACTCTTGTTTTGGAGAAACTGTTCTCCCCTGAAGAGGGAAGTGGACCTGGTCATCTAATTTTGTCCACGAGACACGTTCCCGTAAAATTCTAAATTGGGGACAAGTCTTCCTCCGTCATATCCTTATTTGCTTCAAGCATGGTTTCCTAGATCATACTCCTAGTAACTGCACAGGTTGAGATAACTGCCATATTTATTATAATCACTATCTATTTCTGTGAAGGGATTGTGGGTAACAATTGGTTCGGGATGTCAACTTTCCCGGCCTGCCAAATGATTCAATAATAACATGAACACCTTTCACTCTAGAAGTTCAGGCCGACTCCTACTCATGACTGTCCTGAGTCCAAATCAGACTTCAAATCCACCTTGTGAAGAGGGACACTAATAATATCCCATACTATACCTTGGATTTTCAAAATATTCTCACCTGTTGAGCTAACTTCACTCTAAAGGGCAATGAACCCTCCAAAAAATACTGACTGGGCCAACATGTGTACACGAAGATCTTTATAGGTTGGATCAAACTTTGTCACAATCAAGCGACACTGAACCCTCCAAAACAAAATGGTTCAAAGTCTTCCCTAACATTCTCAGACTCGCCTCTTTCTGATATAATAGCCTGGGAACTAAATTGTGGTCTAAGGGACCACAGCACAACCTATGGAGCAGACTTCGGCTTCATGGCCATCGATTTCCCATCAACTTCCAACAGCTTGCCATAACATGACCTGAATCCTGGCACTATGTGCAAGTTATATCTGACTTAAAACCATTCCTGGACTTTGGTTTGGCACTCGAAGGACCCTTATTCCCCTGACTGGAGGTACCTAACTGGGACTGTTCACTTCTTTAATAGTACCATGACCTTGGAATGATCTACTTTGGTAAGGCCTTAGAGTATTTGGATTAAAACTCTTGTTGAATTCTGACTTGACTTACTAGGCCCACCAGAACTATTGCTGGAACTCAACTGATGTGTGAGGGCGTAATCATCTGGATTGTTGCGCATTTTTCAAAATCTTTGATATCGCGTTATCCAAATGAGTTTTAATTTCGGCATTGAATCAATGTTTGAACCTGCTCAATTAAAACAAACTGCCTAAGTTTGATTAAAGTCTTGTTTCAATCCTGGAAGTGAGCCACCTATCCACCATTTGTTCTTGAACTCTAGCAAAACTCAACAGGAGTTTGATCTGCAAGTTATTTCGCACTCCGAAATTTTTTGCCTATACGCCTCAGGAACCCCTATTCATAGGCCTTAAGAATAGATGGTGGGACTACTTCATAATCACTGCACTGATCAAGTGATAGGGATGAGTAGATCGCTCGAGCTTTCCCATAAACCACAGTCTGAAGCCATGTTGTCCATTGCTCTTTAGGCCACTTCAGACTTTCGGCCATCTTCTCGAAGTGCAAAAAATACTCGTCAACTTCTGTTTCCCTAAGTGTTGGAACCAATTTGATGTTCCTGGTGCACAAAAACTGAAGGTGAGGAGGAAAGCCTGATGTGCCATTTTCTAAACTTTCTTGTTCTAATTTTGTTTTGGCCTCAATTTCTGCCAACTTCATTCCTTCCTCCATTGTAAACCTATTTCTTTTTCTTTTTGTCCATTTGTAATTTAGCATCTAGTTCATGTGTGTTAGTGCCTTTATACTTAAGTTTTTCCTTCTCTAATTGTAATTGTCTGCCTTTCTTTCTCTTATTCATTTCTAATTTGGCCATTTCTATTTGCATTTGCATTTCCAACGGTTTTTCATTTTCAGGGCACTGTCTGACACATCCTCCCCCAATTCTACTATGTTCCCCAACATCCCTCTTCTAGCAAATCTTACTCAACAAGAGTGTTTCAACTGGATTTTTAATTAACTGTTTCCTCATGGAATGCTTAACTTCCATCCAATAATACTCGGCCAATTCCATTAAGTCCGGCTTTGAAGCACCATCAACTTCTCCCCGTAACAAATCTGTACTAAAACTTTCTGCGTTAAACGCCATAGTGTATAACATTCCTTCACAAAATAACAATTATAACAGCCACAGATATCAAAGTTAAAACAATAAAATTTGTCAGGAATTTTAACTAATTTTTACAGTGATTCCCGGACGAGCCCCCAAATTTTGTTACGGTCACCGTGACCAAGGCCAAAACCCACCTCATAAACTACGGATCAAACTCCTGAATAAATAGACAAGACACTGTGAACTTCTGATTACAAATTTTAAAACAAGTATTATTTTAATTGTGTGGTTAATTTAAATCAATCTCATTCAAACATCGATTAGGTATCAATAATCAAAGATTTATCTATTAATAAAAGTTGTTTAATTTATGAACTTACTAACACTATACCTGGTGGAGAGCGACGAGGGCTGCAGCACGTTACTATAAAGATGCGAACTTGCAAGATCCCTGGCGAATATTCCAGCGCAAAACTCCAAATTTCCAATAGTGGGACGTGTCCACGGACCGACTTGGCCTCTTACTGAAGAAAGAAAACCAAGTCCAGACTCCCGGAAGCTCGGAGGTCGACTCAAATATAAAGTCAAAAGTTGATGTAGCTGGTTTACCGTGGATAATCAGAGCCACGGAATACAAAAACGACACCCGCTACACCATCGGACGAACTGCTGGAGCTGAGATGGGACTACTATGACAATGTCACTATATGGGAGATTAGTACTTAGGCGTGAATTACTGTCACTGTCAACTTGGAAACTTGCTAATAACTTGGAGCAAAGATGTAAGAAACTCTTTAATAACTTGGAGTAAGATGTGTGTGATTACTCTGATCATTTCTCTCACCAGAGCTTATAGTCCTCTAAAACATACTAGAATATCTGGGCCCCTCTAACGAGTCATGTGCTTAAATATAGTCTCATTACATCATAATTCGGGATTCAGCTCCAATGTTCACATATTAGAATGTTCATGCCCATCACCACCCACGCCACGGTGCCTGTAGATACAGTAGGGAGCCATCTATTGATTCAGAAAAGTTAAGTGGCCACCATTCTAATTGAAACAACCACTGAAGGTCCAGGTACATTCCAGAAGTTCCCCGCTTTTCTGGCTCTTCTGAGATCTTCTGGTTCATTCTATTTGCTTTACACACACCAGTATGCACACAAAACATGTATATCTGTATTCCCTTATTTAGACTAATTTATATATTTTATGTGATATATTATACGGCAATGTGAATAAATCATTGCAAAATTTTGGGGGTTCTGTAACAACATCCTGTTCTGATATTTGCAAAAACTTGGTGCACACATGTTATTATTGTAGTACAGAATATGTAACAGTTCATATTGCACGCAATTTTCAGGCAAAAAGGTATTACACACTTGTTGTTCAGTTGGTTGGTATTTGATTCAAGCCTATTTTAATAGGCCGACATTGTTGCTTTTATTCATTTTAGAAATGTTTGTGTACATCTGACCCCCCCCCCAGTGTATTCAGAACTAATAAGTACAGGGGTGTTAAATTATATACACGCCCCCAATCATGTAGAGAAAACCAAGTATTTCATTAAAGCAGAAACGAATGGACAACAAAGCTCCTGTTGTTCCATGGGGATGGCGGTCCAGAAACTAATTAACGAGCATGCGAATCGACCAACAATATAGTGTCGCAACCTTGGGAGATCTACTGTTATAGTGTTGCACCATTGTACGCAAACATTGTGTGGAGAAAGTGGTCTACTAAATAAGATGCATTCGCGCAAGTAGCTAGCTGCCATGTTGTTAACCTAATTTACGTTGCTGTTATAATCAATCACACCATATTAAATGAGATCTGTGTAATACTCTATTTGTTAGGTTGAACTATCTGCGTTATAGGTGATATAGTTCGTGGAAGATCTGCAGGTAAAAGATATCTACATCTATGACATTCATATGGAGATGTATTAGAAATGAATGTTGGAATATAAGTAAGAGTAAGTACCTTCAACCATAGGATGTAATAAATTTTCGGACATTCCAGGTTGTACTTGAAGAGAAACTCACAGATTGAATTTAAAAATATGAGGGCGCAATTGCTGTACACTGTCTACCAGCAACGACCCAAAAATCGATACATTTCCTTGTTGGTAAGGTACACGTGAACAAGTTTCTCTATGCAGTTAGTTCCTGGCTTTCTTTCCACTGTGGTCAATAACATGCATGGCAAAGTTAGTCGCCATAAATATAACCCCTTAAACTTATAAACAGTTGCCAAAAATACGGATGATATATCCCACTCTCACTAAGACATTAATTTCAGAATAGTCACAACGATCAAAACATTAAGTTCCATTAGAATTAATGTGAGATGGTAATGTACGCATTCTAATGTTAAACAACTTTTGTCGAGACACGTTTGTACTTATCACAATAGCTTCTCTAAAACGAGTTGCAAGGTCGTTGGACTTCATTGCAGTGTTTTTTCATTTTGGCAAACTGAATTGTCAACATTCTTGCTTAACCAACCACAGAAGCTCAGTCTTGTATAGCTATAGCAGGTCTTCGATGGAAAAAATGCATTTACTCCTATTTCACTTTACACAAGTTCAGTTTTCAATTAAATAGATCCTACAAGATTTTCAAACCTTCAAACTAAGGAAAACAAGGTTTTTTTTTTACAATGGCGTTACTTTCTATAGCGTCACGAACAAACAATGTTACGCATGCGCTATTTTTGTAATCGCGTGACCAAATAATTCCAAAACACGCTTTTCAGACTTTCAAATTATAACTGCTGTGTAATACATTGATTTTTTGTGCAAATGAATTTGTACATTTTAACATTATTTCTTTTATACACTAAATTCATTTAACGTTTTCTTGACGGAAATATTGGTTATTAATATCCTAGCAAATTCTTCCGCTTAGGTAATACGGTTAATACACAAAAGTAGGCGGATTCTTGACATTACCATTCCTCAAATTCTTCTACTCAGTAAAGTAATAATCTTACCGCGCGAAATAGGATTATGGCTTATTTCTAAAGTAATAACAACCTTTTTCAGTAATAATAATAGTATATTGTACCTTAACAAGCGTACACTTACAGTGCACTAGTAATGGGCACGTATGCTACTTTTTCAATTACACCCAAAATCTGCCCTGTATATCGGTCCGCTAGGCAATTCGGTATCAGACTGACATTCATAAATGCAAATATCAATTACTTAAACACAGTTTCGCCCCCAACATATCTATTAATCCCGTCAGCCATTTCACCCAGGGTTCTTTTCAAAAACAAAACAATGGGATTTCACCCGCAGGGGGGGGCATTGTATTCAAAGGTGGATCTGATGCGTGAACAAGAGAAAACGCTACGTAAAAGGGTTATGTTTCAAAGGCGAATGTACGCGCGTACATTGATTAGGGTGTCAAAAAAACAGCAAAACTGTGGGAAAAAAGGGTTATTGTTTTTCTAATTCCTGAAATTGGGATGTACGGCACATACTAAATTAACAGAGTATCAAAAAATATTGTAAAAGCAAAGCAAGATTATAAAGGTATATTAACGACCACAATGCATTAATTAGCGTGTTTCGGGGTAGAAAAAACTTACAGAAATACTTCTTGATGTAGCAAAATCAGACAAAAAACGGTTTAGGGTATGTTTTTTAGTCGTGGAGGAAAATACATTGTTAGGGTGGCTGCTTTTGGAAATTCCATGTCACCCATCATATCCACCTTTGAATTACAAGTGCCCCCCCCTCCCCGGCGCTTTTCAAATCTAATTTATTTTACAAATAAGTGGCCATACACCGGCTTTCACATAACGAAAACCTACTTCAATATTAAAATTATACACCACAGGCACACGTGATATTACTAAGAAACTTCATTACAAGTCAATACAAAATTCCAGTCGTAATATACAATTACGAAATGACCAAGTGCAATGGGATACAAACTAGCATTCGAAGCGCCTTACACTATACGTAATCACGCCCTCTACAAATCTACTAAAACACGCGATCGTGTACAGAAAGGAACGCAGTAGGAACTGACTCTATTATACTGGAAATGCATATAAAAAATAGCCAATCAGGGATACGTCTCAGTACGCGTTCAGAAAACACGATGGCATATTGCTACAGGCCAACTTGCACAATCTAACGGGCTTCATGTGAAAGGAAAGTCATGAAAAATGCAGCAGTGACGGCATACCATCTCTTCAAATAAATGGATGGAATATACATCACCGCAGCACTTTTTAACAAAGCTAGGGTCACCATAAACCGCCCACATGAACGTATCGCCATTGAAATTCTAGCATCTTTCGATGCCAAAACGTTAGCTAATATGTCTGAATTTATTCCTGTCAGTAACGCATATTATCGATGGTACCAACTCATTTGGAGATAATGTGTTGAGATCAAAAAATAAAAAGCCAGTTATTGAAAGTTGGAATCAAAGAGGTTCTATATAGATTGAGAGAGGCAAAACGCTACGTACTCTTTAGAAATACACGTCTCGCATGGTTTGACGACCACAAAGCAAACCATAAGTACCAAAAATAGAAAGAAATGGCTGCCTTCGGCTTCTTCCACATCTGTGGGTGCGTTGGCAATACACAATCGGTAGTGATACAAATTAATGTATGTGTGAGATGGGTGGCAGGTGTAATAATAGTGTACTGGATCATTGTGCTCAGATACTCATTTTTTCTCATATGCCAATGCGCGCGATTAGGTGTTAAAGATGTATTCCATTGAGGAGGTTTTATTTAAATCAAAGACGATGATGTGTTCATTTTCATTCGTTGTGTGGCCAGGGTAGGACAAAATTAACCAAACCAATAGCACCCAACATCCAAACAACTGATATTTTGAAGGATTGTTTGTATCGAATTGGACCATTAGTGTGTATACAAGCACCCAAACTAATAATTATCCGTGCATATTCAAAATGTCAGCGCCCAGCACAGGACCGACTGGTTTGGAATGGGGTTCACCCCATGGTTGGATGCTCGACTTGTGTTCCAGCAGATAAGATGCTTAAACCCATTTTACATGAACTGTTTTGTATCGAATATGTAAAGGCTTACCAGATTCAATGAATAGATTGTCGTAAAGGCTGAGACACGCTATTGATTTCTTTGTTTGGTGTCAATAAAAGAACGGATAAATGTCATGAACATCGAGGCTGGATGAAGGATGAAGGGGGGGGGGGAAATACGGCCACTTAAATATTGTAGTTTGTTATGAGTAAACACAACTCTAAAATACTTAAATGATCGGACCAAGCTGTCAAATATTAATTCTGGAACAAAATAAAATGTAAACAGTTTAGATTCCTTTCTGACGTAAGAACTTTGGTGAGTAATAATCATTTTCTATGTTGATATCAATTTTCTTATGTTGAATGCTTCAAGTTTGTCGATGTTTGTGTTTGGAATTTATTCTGCAGTTTTTGCTTTGTAATATTTTCTTCTTGAGAAAAGGGACATCAGTTTTTTTTTAATTATGGCCTTAATCTTATTCCGGTATCGTGACATGAATTTCTATTGTACTGATGTTAGCATACAACCGTTCAGAACAATGGAAACGTCGACACGCCCCAAAAACTTTTAAAATGAACTGACATGAATAAAAATCCTACTATAATACATACGCAACAATGATCGGTACTAAAACAGGGCAGTATAGGTCAAATCTGTCCATGAGGAAAAACCGTATTTCGGTATACGGGCAGTGAAGTAACAATTCCATCACAATTTTGCTTAAGGTAAACCTATCGGGATGACATTTCACTACTATTGGAAGATTACGTTATTCATCTGTGGTTTGAATTTCAAACCGGCCAGGTTTTTCCAATAGCAGTACTGAAAATATCGAATATTAGACCGCACTTGTACAGGGTGTCAATAATACTGTTTACTGTGACGTTATATATATAACGCCCCCACTACTCGTATTGGTTGAGCACTCTCGACTATGTGGAAAAGTACAGACCAGTGCTGGAAATTGCCTCAGTCGTGACACCAAGACATGTATATACAACATGTCTTCTGGTTAGACACGACTATTTTCATCATCCGTCTGAAGATTCGGAATACCCAGTGATCGTAAGTTAAGTTACCCGTGAAACCCTGAGTAACGGTTGCTTTCCAGAGGTCTATACTTTGTTAATTGATATATCTATATATAACTATATATATATATATATATATATAATTATATATATATATATATATATATATATATATATATATATATCTATATATATATGTTGTGTGTTTGGGGGGGGGGGTTGGGTGTGTATGTGTGTGGGTGGTGTGTGTGTGTGTTTGGTGGCGGGTGGTGTGGTGTGGTGTGGTTGGTTGTAGAGTTTCTCTTAATTCCAAAGATAGTCAACTGTAATAAGACTGTTTACTGTGTGTTATTTATTACGCCCCACTACTCGTAGTGGTTGAGCCCTCCTCGACCAACAGACCAATGGCTGGAAGTGCCCTATCGTTACACCATACCATCTAATCTATATTGTTAGACGTCTCATGGATGTCAAGGCACAAAATACCTATCTTCGAACACAAATAAATGAGCCTTGTGCACACATGATCTGAATTTTCTATATCACACAGATTTAATGAATTTTAATCAGATTGGTTCAAGAATGTGGTAGTCCAAAATTACATGGTACCATTCAATGTTATAATCACCAGTTTTGGTCTTACACAAAATCTTCCCAGAAGTGCCAGCTTATGGGCCCATAGTTTAAAGGACGCGTGCAGTTCAACGATGATTATTTCCTCACACCACACCGAGACTCCAAAATGACATCGTACAAGTTCAATAATATCCATGGTATATTCCATGCGAATCTTCTCATAACGTTTGTCCAGCAGTTCAAGACGACAGGGTTTTCCCTCGACGACACTATATTCTACAATAATAATCCAGGTATATTCTAACCACCATCAGTTTCTGCCGCCACTGGTCCTCATTTAGACCACAACTGGAATCCCTTTTTGATTCCAAAACCTGAAGCTCTTGTTTTTTTTTTGGCTTAAAAGACGACAGCCAACAGTTTCAGCTTTCAGCTCCGGTTGCCCCAAAATTACACATAAAATTTAAATCCTGGCACGATGTAAAGCACAAATCTACTACCTTTGTAGATTAAACTAGCTAAACTATACTGTATAGCTCTTGGTCTACGACTGGCCCTGAGTCTTTCCAATGACAGTATTTATCTTCTCACAGCTAGATTCCGCTCTCTTACAATAATCATTAGGATTATCACATGCATAAACATAATCTTTCATTCACATGCCATTTGATTTCACATAAAAAATTACATCATCTGCAATTGCATCACCTAACATTAAATGTCTCGGGAATCTAATTTTGGCAATCTGTTCGATCTCAAGCAATAACCAAGTTGACTCAGTTTTCTAAATTTACATCTTGGGGGAATTCCCAATCACCTCTCTAGTTATAAACACAGTGCATATCTTAAAAACACGAAGGGAATCCCACTTACTCTCTTGCACAATCTATCTAGTAATAACACCTGGTCTGATCCAATATAGCACAAGGGGGATGTTCCATATAAACAGGTGTTTTTTCTATGAGAAACCCGTTTCCTCCCAAATAAAATTGAGAATCAAATTACTATTTTTAATCACAAATATGGAGGCCAATATAACCTATCCATGAATGTTGTTTGGTTAAGACACGACCATGCGACATCATCCGTCTGAAGATCGGATACCCAGTGATCATAAGTGAGGGTATACCGTGAAACTCAGAGTAACGGTTGCCTTTCCAGAGGTCTATACTTTGAAATGTATTTCACGCTCTCCTATAATGGGATTGAGCACTCTTAATTCCAAAGATAGTCAACTGTAAATAGTACTGTTTAATGTTTGCTGAAGCTCAAGGACACTATTATCAAAAGATCTGAATTGATTTAAGCAATTATCACCGCAGCGCCACCTCGACCTTTGTTTACAATACAAAATACGGCGCAACCTTCAACATCTACTCCTCCAACTTCTTGTCTGCTGCTATGCTTAGTATCTGTGGTGTAATGGTTTCAGCATGCTAGAACGTTAATCTAGCGGACCGGATTCGATTCCCGGTAGGTACTGTTTCAAGGAAAAATTCTTCTTCTATATCCCTTCTTTAATTTTTAATAACTTGTTCTTTTTATAAGCCTATGGCCATTTAGAGAGTATATACTCCATATACTTGGAGAGTGGCACCTCTCCAAGTACGTGTGGCACCTCAAGAAGAACCCTAATCACCTGGTCAATCGTATCCATAGACCGACTACTCAACAAGCGAAGCGACCCGAACTGATATCCAAGTGCCGCCACGAGAACAAATTCTACTTAGCAAACCACTCCAGCATCACCTAGGAAAATACGACAACCTTACCTCTCCGCCGTCCGCAATTGCCATCGCCCGTCTCATGCCGCCCTCTACGGGCATTAACTTTTCTCTACGACGTCCGCCAACACCACTACATTTCTCCGCAGCCCCGAATATCACCAGTTGTCTGTGTTCCACATGTGCGAACACATGTCAAAAATTTGTAAAAATAGTAACCTAAATGCCACAATAGCACATTTATTATGCAAATTATCTCTTTATATGCAAGTAGACCAAATATTGAAAAGAAATGTACCCGCTTGGTCCCATACATTACATTTAAATTATCGACACCATTGTGAATAGAACATGTTTGAATATGGTATAGGGGCTCCTAATAATTGTATGAGAGATTTCCCCTTTCAAAAAGTTTGCCATTAACCCGTTTTGGAAAAAAAACAGGAAAAAAAGATTTATGTCCACAGAATAACTTTACTTATGGAGACATGGTATTAAAAACCTCATAGATTGATTGCACCTCATACAAACTCGTGTAAATTTTTGAAGCATTCTCATATTGACTTGTTAAGTTGTAGTTTATTTTTGTCCCAAAATTGTGTTTTAGAAAATGCCATTTTTTGGGTAAATATTAAAATGATTGAAATAGTATTTAACCCTTTTTTTCCATTTTTTAGTATTTCTCTTCTTTGATAAACATTTATCAATTTCAAAAAATGATGGACCAGAAATTTCAAAATTGCTCTGATTTTTTTTTAAATCAGACAAAATATCGCCCCTTGAAAATAATGATACATTAAAATATTGGCCCTTTGAAAAACATAAAATACCATACGAATTAGCTCTAATGTTCGCACTATCCTGTTATACTTTGATCAGCTCTAAAATCTGAACCGAAGGTCACATTGTAACCAAACAAAAATCTAATTAAAGCCTAACATATGCAGAATTTTTATCCATCACATTTTTGAAGACATAAATTATATTTACCCAGACCGCCCCCTTAATGGACTTTAGAGATATACCCATTTGATTTTTGACTTTACATTTATTATTTATTAATCCGTAAATTTATTGATAATTTAGTAATTCCGGCCGTAATACTTATTATAAGGTTAGAAGTGGACCAAACATGTTTGTATTGTTTTTGTAATTTTTGTAAGTTCGTGAACCTTGGGCCCACCCTCAAAGTACATGCGAGATTACTATTTTACGAGTAGTGAAATCACATATAGTGCTTTACCCAACATAAACCAACTGACGAAAAAATGCGCGTGTCATAAAGTTAATTGTTAGCAGTGTGTTTACCATATGACCCACTGCACCTTCTAGCCTGCATATTAATTAAGTGCTTATTCCTGTTGGGGTTCCCGACAATGCACTTTCTATGTATTCAGATAAGATTTTGATCTTCACGGGTTAGTGCTTTCAGGAAAGTGGATTTGTAACTTTAAACGGATCCCGTTTTATAGGCCTATATATTTGGCTAACTATTTTGCGTTGAAAACAGGAAGTTAGGTTTTATTATTTCCTGTATTGGTTCAAGGGATTCACGATTCAGTCATGCTTACCAGACATAGAATAGTATAACACTGCGATGCATACTTTACCCTTACAATGTTGTGTTTGCGTCCACCAAACCAATCACATCAGTTGAATGTCCTTCTTATTGCTATCGCTAAGAGTTTTTCCGTTAGTGCGCATGTGTCAATTCAGCTGAGCTGCGCCCTGTTCAGCAGTTTCGACAAGTTCCCCCCCCCCCTTTATTTTACGGTCCTTTGTGATTAAGGTAAGGTTAAATAACAGGAAATAAATGACTCAATCACACGGTTAGCAATTAACCAAACTGACATTTTTGCAGGTAGTGTTAAAACCAAGGCCATTCTATATTTTGAACATTTTATGAAATGAATGAAATGTACCTATTTAAATTCTCAAAAAATTGCACAAATTACAACGTTATTCCTTGTAGTCTATTAACGGGTCGATCCATTTCCAGAATATGTAATAAAGGTGCAATCCAATTAATTACACACTTTCCGTTCACCGGCTGTTGTATTGATTAAAACAAAACCTGCACTTTTTAATTGTTAATTAGTTTCACATGTACGTGTGCATGTATGCTATGTATTAAAACACTAATGTGCTGTTGTTGATATTCTCTGTAAAGCCGCCCAGTACGGTATGCATAGAAGACCAAACCTTTTCAGATTCTTTTTACATTTATGTGGAAAATGCATAAACCATTGTCCATAGCCCTGTATTTGTAAAAACAAAGACTTCAGGTCTCATCCACGGTCACCAACCCATTTAGCTCAAGCAGTTTCTTATGACGTACAACACAAATACCCTACTCGTTACGATAAATAAAAATCGTGGCTTCTAACTCTGACTCAATGCTCGCAATTCCATAGCAAAGTCACATACTGAGTGCCGTAGTACTGACCCCAGGAAAAATACAAGATGTCAAAATAGAACTATTTGGGTTTATTATGTGCTAATTGGTTCCTTTAGAGCGGATATCAACATATTACATGTATCCCAAATTGCAATTTTGTTGCTGACAGTGTTGTGAAATTATGTAGTACTTTTCTTTCAATTTGACCGCGTTTTTCGAAAACCATGATTTGCTCTCTAATTTGAAGACGATACACTGAAACTCAATTTTTTATTTCAATCTTTGGTGTGTCTCTGACCCCTTATCTGTGGTGGAAGTTTCATTTAAAAATCGACCGTGAAGTGGTTAGGCACCAACTTGAAGTGAAAACACCTTAGGCCTTAATTTTAATGTTTTCTGACGTTCGTAGTGACTACGTTGATTGTATATCAAATAATTTGCCTACTGTTATTCAGTATAGTCTACTGAAAAATATACTGACTAACACAGTGATAGAGTGCAAATATTCCATTGAAAGTGGGTATTTGTGTTTTATAAGGATCACTACAATGCCAAAATGATCGTAAAAAATGTATTTTAAACTGCAACTGGGATCCACACAGTTAAAAAGACGTTATTATCGTTATGCACGTTTGTGAGTCCCATCAGCTGCCAGTTAAAATACCGTGTTTTTTACGATCATTTTAACAGTGTAATATACCTTTATAAATATAAGAACTCATTCATGCAATTTTTACTACAATTTGACTGCCATTGTCGATCACCAGAGCGTGCCTTCAGGTCACGTTCAACAATAGAAATTGCCTTTAGAGTCATCATATGTACAATGTCTTCTTCATTGTCTATTGTGTGCAACTTAGCCAAAGCAAATTAATTTTTCTACATGCCCCTTTCAATGTCTCTGTATACCAACATTTTAATCGTCCATACACTATAAAATGAGACTTGTTTGTGATCGTCTTGGCGTGGTTTTTCTTCTCAAGCGCAAGAATGTCAGGTTGATTTTTGGTGTTAAGGTAAGGCCTGAAATACCTTTGATTACTTAAAAAATAGACCTCGTCCTGTGAATCTCCCATACAAGCGTTGCTGCCGAAGCTAGTATCTATGTCATGCTCTCATTGTGGTTGTGCCAGGTATCCTATGCATGCTGCTCTATTTGTGCTCCAGCATCTATACATGCTGGTCTTGTGTTCCAGATATGTATATTCATGTTGTTCGTGTCAACGATATCTATGCCATTCTGCTCATTGTGTTCCAGGTACTCTATGCCATGGGCCAGGTATCTATGCCATGCCCTGCTCATTGGTGCCAGATCCTCTATGCAGCTGCTTAATGTGTTCAGGTATAACATGCATGTTGGGCCCTTGTGCTCCAGATATCTATGCCATTTTGCTGATTGTATTCCTGTATCCTATGCTCGGTGTGTTTACAGGTATCATGTCATGCTGCTCATTGTGTTCAATTCTTTGTCTGTTGTACGTGTTTCAGATATCGGCTATTCTTCTGCTCATTGGTGATCCATGTATCTATGCCACATGCTGCTCATTGGTGCTGCATGCATCTATGCCATGCTGATCAATGTGCTCCAGGTATCTGATGCAATGCTGGCATTGTGTTCCAGGTATATATGACATACTGCTTATTGTGTGTTCCGGATATCTATGCCATGCTATTTGTGTTCCAGGTTACTATCCCTTGCTGGTCATGTGTTGTTTCGCAGGTATCTATGCCATTCTGCTCATTGTGTTCCCAGTATCTATACCATGCTGGTCATTGTGTTCCAGGTATCATTTCCATGCTGATCATTGTTTTCCTGGTATCTATGCCATGCTGCTCATTGTGTTTCCAGGATATCCATGGTCTTGGGGATTGCCCACTTCGTCTCATATCATTTCGTCTAAGATCCAGATAGTCTAATTCCATTTTGTCTAAAAATCAACATCGTCTAATACCCACATACTCTAATTTCACTGTGTCTAGTAACCATTTAGACTAAATACCATTTCGTCTAATCACAACATCAGCTAATACCATTTCGTATAATGCCCAGTTGGTATTCACTACACATAAAGCGTTGTCTACAACCATTTCGTCTGATGCCATTTCGTCTACTACACCCATTTGTATAATCATCAGATTGTCTAAACATTTCGTCTAATACCATTTCGTCTACTGCCCATTGGTCTAATCACCAGATTGTCCTTAAACCATTTCGTCTAATGTCTTTCCGTCTATTGCCCGTTTGGTCTAATCACCAGATTGTCTAAAACCATTGTCGTGTAATGTCATTTTTGCGTCTACTGACCACTTGGTCTAATCACCAAATTGTCTAAACCATTTCGCCTAATGCCAGTTCGTCTATGCCCTTTCGTCTACTCCCAGTTTGTGCTAATGCATGGAACAAGGGCAAACCATATTACAATATAAATAACAACACACAAATAACAGTTTGCACCTTATTAATTTCTAATTTCAGACCTTTTAAGTACTTTTATGGCTTGCAAATTCTGGTTTTGTGTTAACAAGTCACATTGTTGCAATGTTCATGTTAAAATGTTATTTTGGTGTGTGATTCCAGTTTCTTTTTCTTTTCGTCTTATTTCTTATATACTAAAGTAGGCATATAACAGCAGCATTCGAGAGCTGGATTGGCCTAGTGTTGGCCAAATGGTTAGAACTAATATTGAAATCCTTTTTCTTGAAACAGCTTTTTCTAAGAATACTAAAATTGATAAAGAAAATACAAAATTATTACAATATTCAATCTGAAAGCCTACCCATTTCATTTCATTTATTCAGTCCTCAAACGAACATCAAAAATTTCACACAGAATAGACATAGAATGTTAAAATACAGTAAGATCATCATATTGCACATAAAATTAAATTAGAGAATAAAAGATGAGATTTTTTGTTTTGGCCATCTTAGATGGTGTCATAATGGATGGGCATCCAATATTTTGAGTGGTGGATGCCGGATTCTTATTTAGAATTGTGTAAATTTTGCTTAACATTCCTCGGACTTGAACACAAATTCCTAAGAACCAGTAGTTTGCCTACAACATGGACAATAGTTCCTACGGATAGTCCGTCCTTGTCGGACTTGGACATAACTCCTAAGGATCGATATTCTACCTTGAACCTGGACAATAGTTCCTCAAGACTTATAGTTCACCTACGAATTGGATACTAATTCCTAAGTACTTGCAATCCATGCTGGACATGGACACTTATCCCTAAGGAACGATATTCCACCTCTGCTCTATCAGGGCATCATATTTCTATAAGGACTAATAGTCCACCCATCTTCGGATTTAGAAACTAAATCCTTTCGAGATGGACACTGCTTTGGACATGTGCTCAGGCCAGGGTGTGTTTTGTACTCTCCATACAGGATACCATTAAAAAAAACTTCAACTTGGTTGAATTGGAGATACCAGATTGCCATAAGTGGTGTAGTTTATTGCATTCATTTCAAGCTTGTCCTTTGCGTGACAGGAAGTCTTGCTGTGGGCAACATAAGACCCTATGGTACCTGAAGTCCCTGACCTCTTTGAGTTGGGTACCGTCTGTAGTGCAGATAGATTGATGATTATCTTCCTCATTGACGGCCATATATTCCTTTTTTTGGCGTTTAGACTAAATGGTTATTAGATCAACTGATCATTAGACGAAATTGGTTTAGGCAAAATGGGTTTAGACAAAATGGGTTTAGACGAAATGGTTATTAGACCAACTGGTCATTAGACGAAATGGGTTTAGACTAAATGGTAATTAGACCAACTGATCATTAGACGAAATGGGTTTAGACAAAATGGGTTTAGACAAAATGGGTTTAGACTAAATGGTAATTAGACCAACTGATCATTAGACGAAATGGGTTTAGACAAAATGGGTTTAGACTAAATGGTAATTAGACCAACTGATCATTAGACGAAATGGGTTTAGAGAAAATGGGTTTAGACTAAATGGTTATTATACCAACTGGTTATTAGACTAAATGGGTGTAGACCAAATGATATTAGACGAAGTGGAAATTAGACCTATTGGATATTAGCCGAAATGGTTTTAGACAAAATGGCAATTAGACAATCTGGTCATTAGATCAAGTGACAATAGACTAAGTGGTTATTAGCCTAAGTGGCAATTAGACCATCTGATTTTAGACGAAACGGTTTTAGACCAAGTGGTTATTAGACGAAATGGAATTAGACGAAGTAATGATAGACCTCTATGCCTTGTTGGTCATTGTGTCCCAGGCTTCTATGCAATTTTGCTGATTGTGTTGCATGTATCTATGCCATGCTGATCAATGTGCTCCAGGTATCTATGCAATGCTGGCCATTGTGTTCCAGGTATATATGACATACTGCTTATTGTGTTCCGGATATCTATGCCATGCTATTTGTGTTCCAGGTATCTATTCCGTGCTGGTCATTGTGTTCCATGTATCTATGCCATGCTGCTCATTGTGTTCAATGTATCTATGCCATGCTGGTCACTGTGTTCCAGATATCTATGTAATGCTGTTCGTGTTCCAGATATGCTGCTCATTATGTTCCAGGTATCTATGCCATGCTGCTCATTGTGTTCCATGTATCTATGCCATGCTGCCCATTGTGTTCCAGGTATCCATGCCATTTTGCTGATTGTGTTTCATGTATCTATGCCATTCTGCTCATTGTGTTCCAGGTATCTATACCATACTGCTTAATATGCTCCAGGTATCTATGCCATGCTGGCCATTGTGTTCCATGTGTATATGACATGCTGTCCATTGTGTTCCAGATATCTATGTCATGCTGTTTGTGTTCCAGGTATCTATGCCGTACTGGTCATTGTGTTCCAGGTATATATTGCATGCTGCTCATTGTGTTGCCGGTATCTATACCATGCTGGTCATTGCGTTCAGGTATCTATTCCATGCTGCACATTGTGTTCCAGTTATCTAGGCCATGCTATTCGTGTTTCAGGTATTTATGCTATGCTGTTCATTGTGCTCCAGGTATCTATGCCATGCTGCTCATTGTGTTCCATGTATAGATACCGAAACACATACTTCTCAGGAACAATCCTCTCAGACAGACTATAGGTCGGCATCCTTAGATGGTAAGGATGAGAGGAAACTAATTATATTTGCATAGGTTAATATTGTTTAAGGTTTACTCAGGCGGGTGACACTGTTTACAAATGCCTATAGACGATTTCGATATCGACAGTGATAGCGCCGCCAATTACGATAAGCTACCTAATTAGCTAATAATTTATGCAGAGTGACGTGTGACCAGAGATGACCTAGCGCCACAGCGCCACGTACGACCGGCGATCCATAAGCTACAAATTTCATGCAGTATACCTCCACTCTCTTGATCGAGTGTCCTATCCCGAATTATTTATCCCTGGTTTACTTTGAATATTTTCTTTTTGTGAATGAATATAATTTTGTTTGGGAATTCGCTCCAAATTTTGGCACCGTGGTATTAAATGTGATGTTTCTTTCTAGTTGTTTTAGGGAGTAGGAGATAAAATTGATTGTAATGGTAATTGTCCATGAAGAACGCACTTTGGAGTTTGTTGATAAATTAATGGTAAAGTTTGAGTCCTGTATGATGAGTGAGTGATAGTACGTGTAGCCCACTGTGAAGCCTCATCCTAAATATGTTGGAAATAGGTAGAATAAAGAAGAACGAGTGTAGTCGCATTCAAGTAGTTCCGCTTTTGGATTCTCTCCATTGGTTACCAATCAATCACATGATACATTTCAAAATACTCCTTCAGACTTTTAAAGCTGTGCATTTCAAATCTCCTGATTACCTTCCCTATATTTTCGTACTCATAAGTCCACTTACACACTTCGCTTAGATTCAACAATCTCTTTTGATATTCCGCGTTCAAAAAAGAAAGCTGGTGATCGTGCCTTTTCTATTGCTGGGTGACTGGGTTTCGCCTTTGGAATGAGTTACCTACCAACATCCGACAGTTTTAAAAGTCTTCTTAAGTCACATTTTCTTTTTCTAGTGTTTCTTTGCCTTTTTTAGTGTTTCTTTTCCTTTCTGTCAGTGCCTTGCCTTTGTAAAAGGCGCTCTATGAGTCTTATTATTATTATTATTATATATATATATTATTATTATTAATATTATTAATGTGTGATACAATGTTCTAATGCGACATGATCTAGAAGGTAGTAGTTTACTCTGTAACTTAATGTCCCCATCAATGACAATACTCAGGAATTCGGTTATGTGAACATAAAAATAGAGTGGTTATGAATGGTAATTTTTTTTTTAAAGTGAGTTTAAGCTTGGCTCTGAGAGGAAGATGTTTGTGTCGTCGGTAAATAGAATAAGTTTGAGTGCGTTAGATCTTTGGTTGATTACAAATATGAAGAGTAATGGGCACAATATGGATCCCTGAGAAACGCCCACTGTAATTTCAAAAATGAGTTACAATATGCTCATCCACCAAGGACACAGTTCAGTGGGTTGTACTTGTACATACATTGACATGAACTGACCTTGTGTGTTCTGGGTATCATATATCATACCCAAAAACCAGGGGGTGTATTTTCTAAATACACTGGTGAATGGAAGGTACTGAACTGTGTCAAGGGAACTGAGATTTTGCTAGCTCATAGTGGTACGAATTGAAATATTGGGGAGGTTGTGAAGAACCATAAACTTATAACGCGAACACCTAGTATTACTCGTCTATTGTGAATAGACAGGGGTAAGAATAGGCGTTCGTGTTAGACGTTTATCGTTCTTCGCATCCTCCCTACTCATAGTGTACGTCTGCAGCAGTGAATATTGAGGAATTTTAATGTAATCAGAGAAACTTCAAATACAATTGTCCAAAATCCAAAAAAAGTCTCACTAATTTAAAAGTCCTGGGTCCTCAAAGCCTCTGAAATGTTTGTCGGCTGTGGAATAACTGTGGAATTATTGGTTTTGAAATATTTTTGGTTAGTTTTATATTTTTTTTTTTAATTTTTGTTTGTTTTTGTTTCGGTTTTTTTGTTTTGCTTCGTTTTTTGCCCGAATAAATGAGAAATCTTATTATTAAAGCAATAATAGCACATTTTGAATAACGCCCCCAATTTTCCCACAATTTTGAGATTTCATTTGTAATTGGCTAGTAAACTATACCTGTAAACCGTAAAGCTCGAAAATATCTATGTGTCGCAAAAGAAGGAATTTTGTAATTATATAATTAATATCGGAGATATCCAATAATAATTCAACGGCTGCTGGAATATGACATACCCGGAAATAGCGCCATGTATGTGTGTACTCTCATCCATTAGTTGCAAATAAGTCAATTCAGGTCATTTACGTGAGGTGTCAGTATTTCATAATGGAAAGACAAAAATTTGGCGTTTCCAGCTTCGCCGTTAAATTACAATCTAGGATTTCAATTCTAATTACAAAATCGCTTCTTTTATTTAAAATACGCACTTTTGAGTATTACCGTTTGCAGGTATAGTTTAATAAACAATTAGCAATACAACTGTGCAAAGGATATTTGCGTACATGCGTTGTTTAACAGATTATGTGTTATGTTGTGCTTTTGAAATGCAAACCAGTCGCTAACTTGTCAATTTGAGTGTTAGCACTTTAGTGTTCCTTGGATTATACACTAATAGTTTTGCTTTCTGGAGACAACAAATCACTTTAATATTTCTTTGAAGAGATACCATATCTGGTATTTCTAGGTAATCTGAAATACCGGGAGTAAATTAGGGGGCAATATAATGCTAAAACATTTTGTCTTGTTTGAAGCAGAACCTTAAGTTAGCACAATGTTGATGTTTCTCCGGATGTTATGCGTTCGGGGAACTGGGGGTTGAATTGATGTCAGGACCAATTACACTATAGCTCAGGGACTACGTAATTTTAATTGAAGTGGCACCTCGTCAAGTACAAAGCAACTTGCCTTAAAATGTTTTAGAATACTTTAAATAAACCTCTCTAATAAATCATTTGTTTCTTCTTTTTAAGGTAACCATTGTCTCGCAATCTCACGGGAAACAAGGAAGGCTCCTCTGAATGGTCCTACTCGGACGGTGATAGCATACAACGACCATGCGTCTAAAACATATTCCATATAAAAGAATGTTATGTATCATAAAGTACGTGATACCATGTCGCCAGTATCGGATATTAATTTTGAAAGTCTCGCTTGTCTATTTGCTTATCTCAGTATTTTTATTTCCAAGTCTCCGTTATCATTTACGATTTTCAAAGATATATGACAAACATAATAAAGTCAGTTTGAAGAATGCTATTGATATAAATTACCGGAGACGAATGCGGGCGAGCAATTTCTTGAAGACTTTAAACCCACAGGAAACTAGGGAGATGTATATCAAAAATGGTGAATCGTCACACTTGCGTTTTGTTGTTGGAGTAGTGACTGTAGCTCGAAATGAAAGGAAGTTAGATACTCACTCACAGACTGAGTATTTGACTCAGGTATTGAGTCGATTACATGAGATTCTTATCAGTACTCATGCCTCGAGTGAGGTGTTTATCTTCATCTGCAATACAGACCCTAATCCAGACAACTATTCTGAAGCAAATCGTATGGCCAAGTACTTTCCAAACATAACACGATCATTTGCTAAAATCGAAGATTATTTTGACGTGAAGGATATCTTAAGCACTTCCCGACATATTCAGGAAAAAAAGGATTACGGCTTCTGCCTTCAGTCTGCTCTGAAATACAAGTCTAAATATGTTTTACTTGTGCAGGACGATGCATATCCCAATCAGGATTTTTATGATGTCTTGGATTCCGTTCTGCGGACAAAGCTAGAGACTAAGATTGAAAGAGGAGACGTGATTACTGGTACCAAGGATTGGGCGTGGTTGAAATTGATTCAGCCCTATTATTTGAGTGGATTCAGCCAGGAGCCTTTTGTTATTTGTCAGTTGCTGTCTCTTGCAAGCATTCTTGCCGGATTTTCTACATTAGTATTTCACATGTATCACGAATGTCGAGAAGTGGAATCCTCAACACCGATTTTCGAACGGAATAAATGTCGTATGAAGATTTCGGTTTATATTGTATTCGTAGTAAGTTTCCTTTGGTCTTTAATAATACTTGAAGTAGTTGGAAGACCTTATTATTTGAAATTGCGCGGACTTTCTTCAAATTTCTATTCCTTAGAACCGGGCACATCGTGTTGTCTGCCGGCAGTTTTATATCCAGTTGATAAAATACCGGGAATACTGGATTTTTTGAAAAACGACATCAGTGCTGATCACTGGATTCCATTAGATTTGGCTTTAGATGAATATCGTAAACATATTGGGTTAAAGCAGTATTTACTGACTCCAAATAGTTTTTACTCATATTGGTTTTTATTCAACTTTAAACATGAAGTTCTATACAAACAGAGCTTATGCTTATGAATATTTCGATGACTGGAATTGAGACTGAGAGCATTTAAGTGAAGAATATTGTCACGCTTAAAACAAATATCACCTTAATTAAAAAGGCGCCTATTCAACTGTACAAAATAGGTGAAGGTGAATGCTTTTTCTTATGTCGAAGCTAAGGCTAAATGGTTCTTGTGATTAAAATGATAAAACATTTTTACTTAAATAAGGCGAAAGCTTTAGTTAAGTATTATAGAAATCACCTGTCGTGATTTGCTAAATAGATATTAAAAAAGAATTGCATATCTAGAGCAAGTATAAGTATCTCTAATTTGGAAAAAAAAAAATACCTTTTCTATAAGAATTGTGAAAATTCTACAGCTCATCCTTAACCACCCTTGTACTGGAAATCACAAAGATTATAACTGACATTTTGGGGGTTTTGTGATATTATTATATCTTTGAAAGTTCAATTTCAAAAAGTCTAAAAATGACATATAATTGTTTAGGTTATCAAAAATGAAAAATTTGTTTAAAAGATCACACTTTCCGGGAAAATTTCTTTTTTCGCATTGTTTGGGGGGTCAAAAGGACCAAATGTCGTTAGAACCTTGTAAGCTCAGCTAACGACTAGCTATCAAAATTCCAAATACTGGCGCTTTCGGGTTAGATCACTGATAGTTTCGCCTAACTTACAGAGTACAGTTGGGAGTATTTATTATTTTATTTATTTATTGACATCACTTTTATAACAGTGGCCACCCGTCATTCTGACCGGCTTGCGTTCAAAAGCAACAAAGATGAGAAACAATGAAAAACTTAGTGAAAACCAAAAATAAACTCTAAAAATACGGATATTTGTCCAAGATACCTTATAAAGATGTACGCGCATGACATCCGCAAGCGGAGGTTAGCGGGCGATGGCCATCACGCTTAAATTACGCTTATCTTGTAAAAGGTATTCTGACAAAGATATCGTGTCAAAAATAATGCTCTCTCATATACTCGGCGTAGCATAACCTACACCTACGGCACGCATACCCACACACCCTCACACCAACACAAAATAGCCTACACCCACGCAACACACACACACACACACACACGACACACGCACACTACACACAAACCACACGTGCAATTCTTCACAAATTCTTGATCAAAAATGGAGGTCAAATCCGAATTTGGATCAAAATTCCCAACCTATTACATTTATATACAATTGTAACTGATTTCAAGATTCTAATCCAAACCCAGATTTGTCTGAAAAACAATTTCCAATTGTTTAAATTGATTTTTATTCACAGGGGAACCAAGAGAGTACACGTCTACATACAACATACAGAATTGAACCAAAAAACAAGAATACAACAAAATGGTAAAAGGATTAACAGTAAGCATCAATAACAAGATTTCACTTGTCAAATAATAACAATATACAGGCAAGCAATGTGAGACACATGTTATAAAAATACATACGATTATTATAAAAATTTGCTGTCGGGTTTTCCATGCAGAGATTAGTAAAGTTTTGCAGCACTGCAAGATGTGGCATAGATGTAATTATAATGGGATATGTTGTCAAGCATTAAATGACGTTATCATCACTGCCGCTGATAAAAATATCCCAGAAAATATACAAGATCATTTTTGGGCAATCTTTGATGCAAGCAATTTATAAAAATAATGCCTAATAGGATTAAGCTGTACGCATTCGAACATAAAGTGATCAACCGTCTCTTTATCACTATTGCATAAATAACATACACCTTATTGATAACTGCACCAAGACTCTTTTCCTCCCTCCAGGTTAAGCGTGTTAGATCTACGCTTTTTGATGAGATTGATCCTGTGAAATCGTACGTCTAACCAGAATTGGTTCAAGTACGGAAACTTCTTGAACTTGAGATAATTGTTAATGACGATTTACCTTGTGCATCTGTCCATAACAATCCGTGTGATTCATTTCAAAATTAATATCTTGAAAGGGTTGATCCATTTGGAATTAGCTTGTGGATTAGGATTGAAGGAACGGATTTAGTCTTAGAATTGCAACTGGCCAGCAAGGTTTTGATGTTGTTGAGCCAAGCCCACTTAAGGCTATTTTTGAAAAGAATATGCATTAAGCATCAAACGGGGCCACCGATTAGTATTCATTGTCTTCAGACGATTGAAATACTGAATGCGGAAGGCAGTTATGGATGGACAAAATAGCGTGCCAACCCAGGTCACCGTAAAGGGCAGCCTTTGAACATTTCTTGGGGCCCTGAGGATGGTCTAGCCATCTCATACTGTAAGTTTTAAGTTTGTCAATAGTCGAAGTACTATTACAAAACCAAACAGAGCAAAGCGAATGAATGGAGGGTAAGCTATTGGACTTCCATAATAAATCGCCCGTAATAAACTCTGTTGTAGTCATCTTGATCATTAATAAGTGATTTGATATAAGGCGATAATGCGGACCTTTCCTAAGGCTCATCAACATGGAAGTTATCAGAATAAATCCTAGCAATTGGAACCAAGTCTTTGTTAAACATTAACTCGGCTAATATAGTTATTGCCTAATTTCCATTCCTATGTTCATTGACTCGCTGACCTACAATTAAAGACGTTAGACTTATCAAAGTTGAAGGAGAGCTTCCATTCGTTTTGAAAAATCACTTGCTGGCGTTTAAAAGAAGATTCAGATCATTTTCATTTTCACCGATCAGTACAACATCGTCTGCCCAGAACCAAACTACCAATTTTAACGTGAAGAACTAACGCCTGGCCCCTTTCCTGATCATTTTAGCAAGCTCGTTGATGTAAAATGCAAAAAAGTATCGTGAAAGCACACATCCTTGTTGACACATTCATCAATATCAAAATAGTCTGTTGTTAAGTTCACCAAATCTAACCTTACATTAACGTTATTATACAATTTGTATAATATTCAGGAAGATACCCTATCACCAATTTTGCTAGCCACTTGTTGAATTAGGCCATCTCCCGCCAGACAGTGTCGAAGGCTTTTTTGAAATCAAGAAAATGCCAGATACAGACATGTGTTCTTGCCTTCAGTTGTCGTGTGGCAAGATACTTTAAGTGAAGTGTGACTTTCACATCGTCTATCCTTATGAAAAACTACCTGGAACCTCGGTTAGGATTATTCGTTATCCTCAACGAATTTGAAATGCTGGGAGTGATCATATTGTACACTTCGAAAACGGCAAGAATCAGAGTGATGCCCCGATAATTGCTCATGTCCCTTGGGTCCCCTTTCTTAAAAATCGGTAAAGAGTACTCATATCGATAGTTACACATCTTTTAAAGCACATGATGAAGAATCACGTCCAGTCGGAATTATGTTATATGTTTTTTTTAATTTTTTAATATGATCGCCTGGGAAAGTTCAGAAGGATACTCCGGATTAACATATGGAATTCTTGCCCTATCACCATCTTTAGTTCTGAATTACCCCCTACCCTTAATACCCCCCCCCAAGAATGTGACGCGACGATAGCAATGTCTATCTCATTTTCCATAATAGTTCAATATATTTGTCTGGTAGATTATGACCCTGTGGAAAAATATGTGCTATGGTTTGTGCAAATGGAAAAAGGAATCATGAGCCTGCATTTGATACTGTATTTGGCAGTATGTGCAGCAGCGTCTGTAGATTCTGAGGGGTCAACTCATTCATCCGAAAGTTCGTTTATCCAAAGAATCGCTATTTTCCGAAGGTTCGTTTATATCTTCCCGAAATTCGTTATTCGCGAAGGTTCGTTTGTCCGAAGGTTCACGTGGAAATGTCTCATATTTGTTTTAAATGTTATACATTAAAATAAGGAATAGTTTGGACTCATCTGGTAATGTGAAAATTAAACAAGGGTAAACGATGAAAGCACCCATTTCTATACACCCCTATACCCCTATATGGGCTGGGGTTGTTTTGGGTGTAACGTGGTAACTATACATTGTACATCGTCCAAACTATACCTTTTATCGGTCTCGTCAGCGGGGGACAGTATATTACTTTTACTCGGGCCATTTTGGGGCCGTTTTTTTTGGTTCGCGGATGTCCGTAAATTTCGTACGAAACGATTTCGGCACGGGGGGTGAAATGGTACGTGCAAAATTACTGTCGTGCTGTGTTTTTTGCTGCCCCTAGAAAGTGTCGGTGTAATTCTTTAAATGAATTTTTTTTGGGAAAAAACGGTGTTTTTTGTAAAATTTGCAATTAAAAAAAAAAAAATGGAAAGTTTTGGTTTGTTTACTGGATTTTGAAGTATTACGAGATCAGGCTATCACTGCTTTTAAGAAGTATCTGAAAATTGCGCTTTCTAGAGTGTCGGATTTTGTTTAAATTCCGTATACGTTGAAAGTGAAAATAAAATGTTGCTGGCCAATAAGGAAATTAATTGATGCTTGTTTTCCCCTCGGGCGATTTGTAAACGCAGGTAGTTGGGTCAGACACTGTGTATATAGCTGGTAGTCCAAGTGCTCTGACTAGACACTCCATTGCTTGTGGTCGTGTCCCGGGCTCTGACGTGTCGAGCTAATACGGGGGTTTACCTGGAAGAAGCTTATTGACGTAAATTAACCATGATACTTGTATTGGTAGTACCACCCAAGGCACTCCATAAGGAAAATTTGACGAGGTGGGTGTCCCCCCCCCCAGATATTTACTAGGGAGTAATGCTGTACTTAAATTGCGGTTTCTTGTTTGTTGATCAATGTTTTGTTGAGTTAAACAGTTCCAGTCTTTTATTGTTCGTGGGAAATGAGTTGGCGAGTGGTTGTCAAGATTGGTGGTGTAAGATTTTGAGTTGTCGGAGTTATGTCAATCTTCTTGCCCTGTCGTCTTGGGTGGCTGTAGTTCTTGGAGATGTCAAGTTCATCATGTGATTTTATATGATACCACCTATGATTTTTTCTGCGTTCTTGTAGACTTATGCAGCCGAGGGTGGATAGCACTTCGGTAACACTAGCTTCCCGGGTGAAATTCCCATAGTGAATCGGGCTCCTCTCCTTTGGACTTTTTCAAGGATTTTTTATGTCCTTTGCTTGGTCAGGATCCCAGGCCTCTATTCCATATTCAGATGGGGTCTAACAAGAGTATGATAGAGCCTTTCCTTTTGATATTCATAGATGCATAATGGAAGTTTCTCTGGATGAAACCCAAGATTTAGAAGGCTTTTGATGCAGGCATATGGCTTTGCTTTGTTTAATTTTTTATAATTTTTTATTGTATATGGTTGTAAAAGAGATGTTTTTTTTTCGCATATGACCATTACAAAATCATACATTAGGCCGTCAAGCCATACAAAAGAAATTAACAACAAATAAAAAGAATAAAATAGCAAATGGAATGAAATAAAGAAAAAAATCAAGTACAAAAATAAAAAACTAAAAAAACGAAAAATAATAACAACAGATGAAATATAATACAAATAATTTAAAATAAAACCAAATAAAATCCGTTTACACTAGTCTTAGAATATTCATTAAAATAAATTGTAAACATATAAAAAGAATAAAATAAACAATATAATTAACAGACATTTATATAGCGCCTATTAGCGGCCTTCCCCCAAAAGGAATAGAAATATAAATAAATAAAAAAATGAAGCCAATACATTGTGTAAAAAATCAGTACAAATAATGAGCAGAAACCGACAAAATAATAAAAAATAAAAGCCAAAAATGGTAGAGAATAAAATAACGGGATATAAAAAATATTTTAAAAAAAAATTATTTTTTTAATAAAATCAAAGCGTATACACACCAAAATATTAATACTATAAATCGTTAAATGAAAATAAACTAAATAATTAAACACTTAACAAATAAAGATGACCTAAATAAGTAAAAATACCAAAAAACATAACACAAATACAATTAAAAACCAAAAATTTGAATAATACATATCGAAATGAAAATATTCATAGAAATAAATCAACACTACTTATTATAAAGTACATCGTTAACATCAAAAATTGAAATAACAATTAAAGATGCCTAAATAGGTACAATAAAAACTAATAATAATAGACATGAAACACATCCAATTACATAAAAAACAAATAACACTATGAATAAAATATATACATTATAAACTTAAAAATCAAAATCACACAAACAAACAAAGGAATTGTCGGAATGAAATTTGCATTATGTAAACCGTGGCGTCATATTCCAAGCCATTGTCAAGAAAACTTATCAGCTTCATTCTTGACCTCCTTTCACCTTACAAAAACTTAGCATGTGTCTATATATCAAACCAAACTAGAGTCTACCACCGACAGCTACAACGCATACCACTGTATAATGCTCTTACCATCACCGATTTTTTTCCAAGTGACCTCTCCTGCATCTGCACACCCTACCAGCTGTACTGGGTTTCATCTCGTCACTGGAGATTTTCCGGAAGTCGCCTGAAGCCACTCACACTCCGCTAGCTAGCCCCACAGACCTTCTTTTTACGTGGCACCCGTCTTTTCCTTCTGCACCTTTGTTGATCTCTGTTCCTGTGACAAGCAACCATTTTGGCACCTAGACAACAATCTCGACTCCTTATTGATTTAATATTGAAGATAGATAAGATAGTGCAGTCAAAACAAAGGGCACCTCAAAAACTTGCAAGTCGCCTGAATATGCAACCACGGAATTACAATTCATATGTGACATCATTCCAACAATCTAAACAACTTTGCACAGGAAAACGTCTGCTCAATTCACAATACATTCCAGCCAACCTCAGTTGTCAACAAATGCTCAGAGCGACCGATAAGTTCTGAACAAGCATCACAACCACTGCCAACCCCAAAAAAATGAACCCCCTGGCAACCCCCCAATTTACCAGCCTCCCCCCCCTAACCAGTCCCCAAATAACCAGAAAAACCTGAAACCTAGAAAGGCCGCGAACCGCGAAATTCTAGTTTTACTTACTTACTTGTATTACACTTACAAATAATATGCGACCATTGCACTGAAATTGAGTATTTGACCCCTGTAGCAGCTAAATTTAACCTTTGACCTACAATAACGGTTTTCCGCTTATACTCATAGGGTAAGTTCAGAGATAGCCACAAACTATACATTTTGTTTTAATTAAAGATCCTTGCGATCATACGAACATTTTTGGTACTCCAATTCAACAACATTGGACCACTTTTCATTTTGATCCCTGTATCATCTTTCGATCCCCCTAGCTCGCTTAAGTCCCCCTACAGATGGCCATCATACATTTCGTGTATATCATAGAATGAGTAGCTCCTGGTATAAATGCCTCTTTTGCCCCCCCCCAGGTGGTACTAATAAGGCTACTTTAGATGGTCTTGCTCATCCACTATAACGCCCATTTCCAGACGTATGGAACCGCTTTCATACGGATTCCTGCGCATCAATGAATAAAGGCCATTGTACATAACACAATTTTGGCCTTTAATTAAATTTTCGTGCTACAACAGACCTGGGGATTACTTATATTCTTCACTAAAATTAAAACAATATCTTCTTAACCACGAAAAGCTGTGTCCCCACATGTAAAAGATGCACATTTATTAGACAAATAAATAAATGACAAACTCATTTATTTCCGCAGAATATCAGTGACCAATTGATGTACATAACTCAACAGCTCAGCGAACAATGAGCTAAATATATTCATTAATCGGCCCGGGACACACACTTCAATCACATTCTTTTACATCTGGTCTATTGTTTATGTGTGTCACGCAGTTGAATAATTCGAATGTTATGGCGTAAGTTCTTTCCTCCTTCGCGACGAAAGAACCTTGAGATTCTACAACTAGTGTGTTCAATTAACTTGAACACTTGATTAATAACGACATGTAAAGGACGGGACGGCAAAATTTCATGAAGAAAGCCCATGGCAAGGGTTGACCTAAATTGTGCATAACCTAAATCCGCAACTTAATGTCTATAAACAAACCCCTATTTCTATTAATTCCAAGAAAACAGTCACCTATATTCGGCGACCTACATTTTTTTAACACCATCATGAGCGAAGTGAGTATGTTGCCCTGTAAGTTATGAACAGTACTAGAGCTATAAGGGGAAGTCATAACACCTGATATAGCTTTGAAATCTTTTCAAAACGTGTGGGCAGTAACAATGGACATAATACCCTGTTGATAAAAGAATCATTTTTCTATATAATTCACTCTTCTTCTTCATTTCTTATTATATAACAAAATAGATTTAATTAAAATTTTTAAAATTTTAGTGAAGGAAGTATTGATCCCAGCGCTGTAGCACGTAAGAATCGGTAAAATCGCGAACGTATCATAGCCTAAATATGCTTAGGAATTTAGGAGGCACGTCAGTAATTAACTATTTCCTGTTAATTCTCAATATCACGTTGCTTCACTTAACATCCAAGCCCTAAATTATAGTAATGCTGAACAGGTGGTGGGAAACTAAAAAAAGTAAATTGTTTAACTAGTCTCATACATTTATGTATCATTAATTATGGAAAGGTCGACGTTTTGGACCGATTTTTACATCCTAAAACTCAGAATTTCAAATAGCCAAAGGCTCATTGGAAAAAAATAGCCAGCTGTGCACAAACTGTAATCTCAACGCCATGTTTTTCAAAATCAATATTTTGGCCAGTCCGATGATTTGAAGTTTTTCGAAAAGTACTTTGTTGCCTAGGTCTGTACTTTATTTACAACACGGCGCTTGTAAAAGCGTGCCCGAAGCCCAAAATCGCTAATCAAAGTTGCACTTTATGGATACTCAGTAGCTCATGGTGGTTTTGTATTCAATTATATGATCCCAGAGCAAACTCTGGCAGAATCCACTAATTGAAGGTCGCACCAGGAACAATATTTGGTTGGTAACTTAATTCCCACTGACGCCGAAAAATGCTGAAGATTGGGCCACGCCCCCTTTTTTGGGGTGGGTCACGCCCCTTTGAGCGACGTACTAGTGACTGCATCTACAGAACCGTTGAAGCCAAGATGGTTGAGAGACCACTCAAAAGTTGCGGAATAGCCACATTATGGGGGTCAGTATACATTTTTATATCCAAAATCAAGATTTTTTAAAGATATGTCAAGAAACTGATTTCAACTATATCGCGCACTATACAATTATTAATTCTTCATAAGTTTTTTCAGGGCCAAAACATGAAGGGAGTTTCACCATCAGACCTTGAATTTTGCTGTAACTCTCCTCAGGGGTAATTGTTAGGGTAACTAAGGGTAAGTCCCGAACTGAAAAATTTATATTCCTTCCCGTTCTCAAACGGCAGCCCGTAAAAAAATGGTGACCTTGAGCAAAATTGTGTAATAATAGTGACAACCGTGCATTTTTAAGTGCCGTTATAACAGTGTATTTTTTGCTCCAAAACCAATCAGTGATAGCTAGTTATGACTTTTGTAAAAAAAAAATTCCACAGAACTTTGACCATTTAGATAGATCTCAACTGGGATATAATCAGCATTTTAATGTTTCTCGTTCGTTAAATTGGGAGGGGTAAAATGGCCCCACGTAAAGTGGGAACATAGATTTTTAAAGAATCCACGTCACAACAGGCAAATGTCAAAGACTTCCATGGCCCAAAAAGTTGCATTTGAATTTATACAAAATTAAAAAAGTTATCAAGCCAACATTTTAATTAATTACGGTTCCCTAACCGTATCATCGGCCATGTAGTGCACATGCAATAGCCAGACCTGACAGGGTGCAAGAATCAGAGATTTCCCGATTCTTGAGCTTGCATGAGGTATGATTAATGTACGAGGGTGGGGTCCTAGGGGCGAGCTCCCCTAAGGTCCTGCACTCTGATAAAACAGCTACAAACATGTTGCAGTGTTCATGATCATTTCCCTGAGTGTTAATAATTTATCGGCAACATGTTTAATATATATTTCGATGTAACGTGTTTTAGTTGTATAGGCCTATCTTAATTACTTTTTTATAGGAGCACTCACATTCTTTCATGTATTTGACCAAACTTGGCTCCATGCATCACTGACTAAGACAGTGGTCCATTCATATGGTTTGCCCCTATGCACCTTTACAATAGTCACGAGGTCAATGAATGTTTGTTTTAACAACTTGAAGTGTTAAGTAACTGTTAGCCATATCATTAACACTTCTAGTTAGAGTGTGGGTTGTTGCCATTTTAGAAGCTAAAATTAAGTGTTTCAGAGCACAAATTTCCCCGTTTCTTCTTTTCCTCGGGATGAATTCAGTATTCTGGCCACCACATTCTTCAACATTCAGTTTATTATTCCGTTGAGGCTGTCGATTCATAGGGTTGTGGCACAATACTAAATTCTTTCCTTTTCTTCGCGCCTTTCCCCTTCCTCTTTCTCTTCTTCCCACCTTCTCTTCTCCTCCTTCACCCATTCTCTCTTCCCTATATTCCGTATTTTCCTCTTGTCCCTTTTCTCTCATTCTTTCCTCTTTTCCGTTTTTTTTTCTCTTCTTTTTCCTTCCCATTTTGGCTCCCCTTCTCGATTTATTGTGTGTCGTGTGTGGGGGGGGGGGGCGCTTGCCCCACGCGGCGTGCCGTCTAGGTTCAGGTTATTTTAGTGACTTGTTCATGCATACCGGGGAGGGGGTCTCATTTTTTGCCTGTTTCATGGTCCACAAACAGGCAGTTCGTGCTTTAGATCATTTAAAGACCCTTCAGCATCAGACCCTTCAGCAGCATTTAACTAACTTTTGCTGGCTGAACGGACTTTAACTTAACATTAACTAAAGTCCCAAAAAGATTGGAAACAATATATTTTCACTTTAAGATGGGTCATTTTGACCCCTCCCCCATGACAACGAAAGAGTAACATTAAAATTCTGATTATATCCCAGTTGAAAACCAAATGTTCACTGCTCTGTGCAATACAAACGTCCTAACTGATTGAGTTGTGGAGCAAACTACAACTGTTATAACATCAACATTACAAATTCGCAGGTTTTCACGCTAATTTACCCAATTCTGCTCAAAGCAACAAAATATTACCGGGCTGCCATTTGAGAACGGAGAGGAATATGAATTTTCTTTTGTAACTCCCTTAGCTACCCCAACGAATTCTCTCTGAGGATAGTTAGAGGCAAATCCAAGGTGTATGTGGAACTCCCTTCCTGTTTCGTCATGCAAACCTTATGATTCCATTCATAATTGTACAGTGCGCAATATGGTGACTCGGTTTTTTGACAATTATTTAAAAACCTTGACTTTTGGATATAAAAAATGTATTACTGACCGCCCATTATGTGACCATTCCGCACTTTGAGTGGTCTCAACCTTCTAGGTCCCAACGGTCTGTAATACTGTCATTAGTACTTCGCTTCAAAAGGGCGTGCCCCCCAAGGGGCGTGCCAGTTTCAGCATTTTCGGCGTCATGGGAATTAGGTGTACCAACCAAGAGGATTCCGACTAAATGCGCTATTACCTACTTGTATGTTGATTCTGGTCGCGTGTGGTGGTGGGCCTGGATTTGTGTCTATTCCTGAGTGAGCATTTTGAGCGACCTCTACCTCCCATACTCTTTTTTCCTCCTTTTCTAGTTCTTATTCTTCTCAGCAATTCCCGTGTGCCGGTAGGTTTGATGGATTAACATCAGTTAGGTAAGGGTCAAAGGAACCTGTGCCCTGGAATGTCTCAAGTCCCTGATCCAACAATACATTGACTGCGTGGACAATACTCACAAAATGGCGGTGGTTGGTGGACGGTGGTTCGGCCATACTCCTGTTTTGGTTGGCAACTGACCAAATGCTGTACACTTTCCTTTATATCCTTATAGGTTTGGCCCGTGATTAGGCCATTATATAAGCTATATGCTGCTGAACATACCCGCATTAAGGGCGGAAGAACCCACCAGGTTCAACGGCATTGTGTTTCCAGACTTTTAGTATCTGCTGCCTTGTAGACTCCCTGATTGCAGGAACGGCTTGGGGAGACAACCCTGAGGATAAATCCGGAGTTGGAGTCCCTAGGGCGACTGACTTCTCTACTCACACCAGTTCGGCAACTCCTGCGACTCTGCTGGCACCAAACTGTATAGTTTCTTCTCGACGTTCCTATTGGAATTTGTCTTCCGCGTGGAGAGGGTGATTATGTGCATGGGCAAACATACGGATATCCATAGCAATTGCCTTTGCTTTTGCGGCCCTACTCAAATGTGGGCGCTTAATCCATAGTCGCTTGCGACTGACTGAGGCCATGATGAGATGATGATGGTCTGCTGTTAGTGTTGGCAGTACACTGCAATGGATCCCATTGAAAAAAACTCCCATAAGTGCAACATTTGGTATTCGCGTTTTTTTTTGCGTCTTTCAGGTCGATTCTATCTCACAGGCCATTTTTACCTCTTTTTTATACGCAGGTGGTAAATGAAAGACCAAGATTTAGGAGGCAATAAAATTGTACTTTGAACAAATTATCTGAATTGGGCAAAATACCGATCGAACGCTCTTAAGAAATCTATTATGGTGCATACAGCAATAACCCTAAATGATTGATCTTCAAATGGACGGTATACGGGACCTACTTTAGGTATAATAATACACCACACCATACAGTGAGAAATTTCGCCAAACGTGGAGATGAATGTCAAACACTTAGTGTATAAGTCTTGTGGACTCTCTCAAACCAAACTCTGGTCATTGATAGGTTATATCAACAACAGACCACCATAGAAACAAAAGAAAAACCCGGTTGTACGCGAGTAAAATGGCGGTCCAAAACCGGTTTTTTATATGACGCGAACCAAATTCTCGAAAAAAATCCTGAAGGACTTTTTCCATAAAATGTGGGCTCATAATAGGAGAATATAAATAAACATTTACATTATTAGCACTACAATTTAAGTTGTTCCAATTTATCTGAGGAATACACAGTCAAAGCATGCTTAAGGAGATGTTTATTTTTACTTTTATTTCCTCTTCGTTTATTTTTTCTTTTCTCTATTCCCTTCCTGTCTCTTTTCCTTTCCTTTACCCTACACCTTTTGATTGAATTAAAAACTCAGTATCACCTTGTCCAATAAATTATTATTTTTGTGGGGAGAAGACAGTTGGTGACAGCATTTACTTATTTTTATTAATTATTAAAGACCAAAAAGAGAAATGTTTCTCTGTTTGACAAATAAATTGTAAGGTAGCTTTGTCTGTGATGAAATATACCTTTAGAGGGGATGAATCACACAATACAAAACCGTCATGATGTGCCTGGCCCCTGATTTTAAAAAAGAAGATTAAAAAAAAAATCAGGAGAAACCAAAATTTAATTTCTGCAATGTATGTTAAAACTGCAACCGGAATCATCAAAGAAAACTCCATAATTTGCACTTTTTGAGTTTTTAACATCAATTTTGGTAGGAGTAGTTTGAGGACACGTAGTTGAAACAGGGTTCTGGTATGAAGATTAATTGTTTCTATTTTTTTTCCTCCCATTTGGCTCCCCTTATCGATTTATTGCTGAATGTGTGTGTGTGGGGGGGGGGGAGCGTGCCACCACGCGGTCGTGCCGTCTAAGTTCAGGTTATTTAGTGAACTTGTGAATGCATAACGGGGAGGGGGGGGCTTCATTTGCCTGTTCATGGTCACAAACATGCAGTTAGTGCTTTTGTATCATTTAAAGACTCAGAAGCAGACCATTCAGCAGCCCATTTAACTTGATGCTAAGTGGACTAAACCTCTAACATTAATTAAGTCCCAAAAATTGGAAACAATATATTTTCACTTTTAAGATGGTCATTTTGACCCCCACCCATGAAAACGAAAGCGTAGAAACATACTGATATATACCAGTTGAAAACCAAATGGTCAATAGCTCGGTGGCAATACAACGTCATAACTGAGTGAGTTGTTGGCGCAAAATACACTGTTATAACATTCACTTACAAAATTCGCGGTTTTCACCTAATAGTACCCAATTTTGCTCAAAAGTCACAAAATTCTTGACGGGCTGCCATTGAGAACGGAGAGGAATATGAATTTCCTTTTGTAACCTTACCCTTAGCTACCCCAAAAAATTATCTCTGAGGAGAGTGAGAGCACAAATCAAGGTGTATGTGACAATCCCTTCTGTTTGTCATGAAAACCTTATGAATTCATTCATAATTGTACAGGCGCCAAATGGTGAAAATCGGTTTTTGACAATTATTTAAAAACCTTTGGACTTTTTGGATATAAACAAAATGTATTACTGACCACCATAATGTGACCATTCCGCACATTTTGAGAGGTCTCTCAACCTTTTAGTTCCAACGGTTCTGTAGATACGTCGTAGACTTCGGTCCAAAAAAGGGTCGGACCCCCAAAAAGGGGCGTGGCCATTTCGACATTTTCGGCGTCAGTGGGAATATGTTAGCCAACCAAGAGGATTTCCGACATAAATGCGTAGGTAGCCGAATTGTTGTTGATTATGGTCTGCGTTGTGGATGGTGGGCTGGATTTGTGTCGATTCTTGAGTGAGGATTTTGAGCGACCTCTACCTCCCAAGCTCTTTTTCCTTCCTTCTTTTTATAGTTCTTAGTTTTCTCAGCATTCCAGTTGCTTAGGTTTAGTGGATTAACATCAGTAGGTAGGGTCAAAGGCATCTGTGCCCTGGAATGTTAGAGTTCCCTGATACCAAAACAATACATTGACTGCGTGGAAATAATCACAAATGGTCGGTGGTGCGGGGACAGGTGTTCGCCATACTCCGGTTTGGTTAATTGGCAACTGGACCAAATGATGTACACTTTCCTTCATATTCCGTATAGGTTAGGCTCGTGATTAGGCCATTTAATAAACTTATGTGTCTGAACTTACCAGCATTAAGAGCGGAAGAAACCACCAGGTTAAACGGCCAGTGTGTTCCAGACCTTATAGTATCATGCGCATTGTAGACTCACCTGATTGCAGGAGGGAACAGGCTTGGGGAGACAAACCCTGAGGATAAATCCGGAGTTGGAGTCCCGTAGGCGACGGAAGCTCTACTCAGCACCCGTTCGGCAACTCCTGCGACGCTGCTTGCACCAAATGTTATCGTTTCTCGACGTTCCTTTGGATTGTCTCAGCGTGGAGAGGGGGATTCATGTGTATGGGCAACATATGGATCTCCATAGCAATTGCCTTGGCTTTGCGCCCTCTCAATTGGGCGCTTTATCCATAGTCGGTTGCGACTGACGGAGGCCATGCGATGATGATGATGATGGTCGGCGTGTTAGTGTTGCAGTCACTGCAATGCCCATTGAAAAATCCCATAAAGGTGCAACATTTGGTTTCGCGTTTTTGCGTCTTCAGGCATTCTATCTCAGCCATTTTTAACATGCTTTTTTATAAGCAAGGTATTAAATGGACAAGACCAAGAGTTAGGCAATAAACTGGTACTTTGAAAAAAAAATTATCTGAATGGGCCAAAATACATCAGAAAACGCTCTTAAGACATCTAATTATGTGCTTACAGCAAGCCCTAAAATGATGATCTTCAAATGGGTATAGGGAACTGACTTTAGGTATAATAATACACCACACCATACAGTGAGAAATATCGCCAAAATTGGAGTGAATGTCAAACACTTAAGTGTATTTATAAGGTCTGGTGGACCTCTCTCAACCAAAACTATGGTCATTGATAGGGTATATCAAACCACGAACCACAATAGGAAACAAAATGAAAAAACGGTGTACCGAGCAAAATGTCGCGTTCAAAAACCGGTTTATTGACGAGACCAAATCTCAGAAAAAAAAATCCTGAAGGGACTTTTTCCATAAAAATTTGTGGTCATAATAGGAGAATATAAATACATTTACATAAGTACACTACATTTAAGTTTGTTCCAAGTTTAACTGAGGAAGGAATACACAGTCAAAGCATGCTTAAGTAGATGTTTATTTTACTTTTTATTTCCCTTATGTTTATTTTTAATTTTTATTCCCTTCTGTCTCTTTCTTTATCCTAACCTTTGATTGATTTTAAAAATTTAACAATTAACTCAGTGATAAACATGTCAATAATAAATTATTTTTTTGTGGAGAAGCAGTTCGTAGGTTAAAGCATTTATTATTTTTAAATTATGTAAAGACAAAAAGAGAAATGTTCTCTGTGACAAGAAGACGAAAATGTTAGGTAGCTTTTGTCTGTGATGATATTACCTAGAGGGGGTATGAAGCACAAAATACACCGTTCATTGTGGGCGCGCCGATTTTTTATAAAAGAAGATTAAAAAAAAAATCAGAAAACCAAATTTAATTTCTCAATGTATGTTAAAACTGCACCGGAAATGCATCAAAAGAAAAAAATAATTCACTTTTTGAGTTTTTATCATCAATTGTAGGAGTAGTTGAGGACAAAAGTCGTGTTGAACAGGTGTCGAATCGGCACTTTGTAAAATTTGGTCATTTTGGAATAGTAACAGCTAATTTACCATTTTGATTTCTAGGATTTCCTGTCTTACATGGAGAAATAAATTGGTAATACAGCAAGAGGAATATAGTAAGCAAAATGAATACACCACTATTTTGAATTCAACATGTGTTACAAAAATGTAGTTTGAGCACAAAGTTATGATACACTAGCCGAGACACACATGAATGTATACATTAACACAGAATGAATAGGGAGCTTCATATCCCTCTTAGTATACACTATGAGTGTATCATCCACCAAGGACACAGTTCAGTGGATTGTACTTGTGCATACATTGACATGAACACCGTGTGATGTGGGTATCATATATCATACCCAAAACCAGGGGTGTATTTTCTAAATACACTGGTGAATGGAAGGTACTGAACTGTGCCAAGGGAATTGAGATTTGAATAGCTCATAGTGATATTAGTCTCAGCCTTTTGTGATGTTTATTTCCTTAACAAGTCTCGTCGAGTTCTTCCATACTACAGAACTCACCACAACATTCCTCGTAAAGCGAATAAGATGATTTCCGACGCTTTTGTCTATTTAGAAACATATCCGCATCTTGCTTAATCAACGTGGCATCTGAAATAAAACAAACAAATGAAACTTACTACAAACTCTTTTCATTATAATACTTACATTATAGTAAAATACTGTTTAAAGAAATAAGTAAATCATGCTACCAAATTGATTCTTCACCAAAATATCCTATGTAGGGAAACTGCATATACTTGTGTGTGGGTCTGACGTTTGGAGCCTAGTAGGATCTTCATCAAAGGCAAACTGACAAAACACCAGATAAGACAGACAAAATATACAGATAACGAATGTAAACATAGGTGTCAATCCCCGGGAATGGGGTATACGATACCGCCCCCCCCAAAAAAAAATATTTTGATGAGAGGGGATGGTCAATACGATCACCCCCAATGTTGACGCCCGTTCATGTGTTTTTGATCAAAATAAACGAATATAAAAATGGTAACGGATCTTGTCAGCAAACTATGTTTCATAAATTTTCATCAACCCTATCTCCATTGTCAAAAGAATCAGTGATGGAACCTGTCATGGTAAAAAACAAAACAAAAAACAAAAGAAGTGGGGACGGAATGGGTGATGGGCAACGAAGCCTTGGAGCCTGATCGAAGAGAAGTGTGACAGTGAGCAGGAAATCAGTGGGGAATTGCCAAGGTAAAATTGAAAGAGAACATGTAATAATGAATAGCTAGGGGAGGGGAAGTAATGATGATCAAATTATGGCAGACCAAAATATATGTACATAAAACCTGAAATAAAAATAAATATAATGAAAATAATTAAAAAATGCAAGGGGATAAAATACTAGAAAGTGCTAAAAGAACGAAGCGATGTGGTGCATAAAGCGATAGGGTATGTCTACTATGTAGAGATCGCAATAGACATTAATCGGAACACCCACCTTTCAACTATTCCACGCTGTGCGTGTTTTTATAATGAAAAGCATCCTCTTTATGATTAAACCATTGTTATGATGGCATTTCTTTGTTTGTCATGTTAAATATTTTCTACGAATCCACACTATTTTAATCAACAGCATACTATAGATTCGTGCAAAAAGTGTGGCTTCGTAAAAATTCGTAATCTACAGTTTCACAAACACACTAAATAATTTTAACAATGGCAACAAAGTTGCATTAGATGTATACAAAAAAAAAGAAAAAACTATGATAAACATCTTCATCGGCAAGAGTTCCATATGTACCCCTCTTTGGAGTTCTACATGTGACATTTGTTTGGCCTTAGTGTTAGGGTATTTGTTAGTGTAAGGCCATAAATAAAAAAAATAATTTGTTTCCTGTACAATTTTAAAGGGGTACATATGGGACTCTTTCCTAATCCTCAAGCAATAGTTTTAGAACATTTTGGAGTAATTAACATAAACTTATTTTAACTCGTCTCCATTTTTTAGATATATCAGTGTTCTACATCTTTTTGGTCCGTAATTTTGTTTTAACGTTTAAAATTTGTCTTAATATAACACATACACAATTTGTACACGTGTAGGTTTATAATTTTTGTTTCATCCACTTTCTTACAAATGCAATAATTTTATCGTACCGGTATTTCAGTTATATTTATAGGTGTTTTTCAATTTGCCGACGTCAAATTGAGCAAGCTTGGATATAGTAGACCTATACAAGTTACCATTTATGTTTTAATTTGTTTTTGTGTTTGTTTGTTTGTTTCTTGATTTTCTATTTACTTTTAATTTATTTCAATCGTTGGGGTTTTCTACTGTATAATCTAGTACGTTTTATTTAGGGATATTTGATTATATATGTGCCGATAGATTCATACCAATAAATCACTTTAAAGACAAAAAAAAGGAAATTTTCTCTGTTCACAAAGAAATGGTAGGTAACTTTTGTCTGTGATGAATTTACCTTTAGAGGCGTATGAAGCACACACAAATACACCGTTCAGGTGTGCCTCGCCTCGAGTTTTACAAAAAGAATATTAAAAAAATCAGGAAAACCAAATTTAAATTCTCAAATGTTAAAACTGCACCGAAAATAAATAAATCACTTTTGGAGTTTTATCATCAATTTTGTAGGAGTAGTTTGAGGACAAAAGTAATTGAACAGGTTTTCGAATTCGGCACCTTTTACAAATTTGTCAAATTTTGGAATAGTAACAGCTAATTTACAACTTGATTTCTAGGATTTTCTGTGTCTTACATGGAGAAATAAATTGGTAATACAGCAAGAGGAATATAGTAAGCAAAATGAATACACCAATATATCGAATCTAACATGTGTTACAAAAATGTAGTTTGAGCACAAAGTGATGATACACTAGCCGAGGCACACATGAACGTATACATTTAATACTGAGTGAATAGGGAGCTTCAGCATTTTCTTTTGTAATTTCCGGGATAATATTTTTATAATCCTTCAATTATTCTCCCGCCTTCTATTGTTTAACAATAATTTGGCGTTAAATGTGTTTACTCAAATCACTGCTTTGGCCCAAAATCGACCAAACGGGATTTTTAAGTCTCTCAGCAAAATAGGCATAACTTCTTCCTCCAAAGTCCAAATGACACCAAATAAACGTTTTCTGAAAGCCTGCTAATTCCACTTTATAACTAAAGCAAACATTTGAGCAAAAATAATTCTCAACTATTTTATTTATTTCTTATTCTGAATGTAGGTTTTTTTACGAGGCTGAGGAATTACTCATGGAAACAAAATACACGTTATATACTTGACATTTCGTCTTATCATTAACTTGACAAAATGTTTATCTAAGCTTCGAAACCTTGTGTGCATTTGGTCAAAAAGGTACTGTGCCACCTGATTTTTTTTTGTATTGCCTTTTAGCTCCTTTTATCGGCCATTTTTTTTTAAATCTGTCGATCAAACAATCGAAAACATTTCAAAATAGCAATGTGATAAACGCGATTTTAAAACCTTTATGCTAGGACTAGCCTGCATCTTGACATTTCCTAATCTTTGGCCTTTTCGGAGGAATAGTACAATTCCAAAAATAAATCTTGTTCGTATATAAATTCTCAGAAATCGGTCGATCCTCCAAAGGTGTGTGAATCTGCAGTGAGCTGGATATATCTGGTTTCTTGAAATATATTCTTGCCGTTTAAACCGTTGCAGTGACGTCATTCTATTTACTAAACCGAGGTCTAATTTCTACGAATCTTCTGTTACCATGTCTAAGTGGAAATTCGTAGACTACGAATCTACAGAAGAGTGTGGATTCGTATCTACGAAACTACGAATAATTTAATCCTCACATTAACATATTTGACAGAAGATTCGCAGAAAATGATCTCACGATTTAGTAAATAGATTGACCATGTTGTGCATGGCATTATCTATTAACGGGTGAACGAATTCAATATAGGCCTACAGAATTAATAGACAGAAATCATGTGAAAATAACGACATGGGATACCGGGAGTTATTTTTGTTGTTCTGAAGTTTAACTTGTGTTATCTTTATTCAAATTTTAGTTTCTTTACCAAAATAATAATGTACTTTTGTTATTTTTGTACACGTGTTATTTCTTTAAACTTATTCCAGCCTGAAATCTTTTATTAAGGTATTTTAAAAAATTACCTTTTGGTTCTTTGTTTGGACCTTAAAATATGTATTTTTTTTTAAATTTCTCGTCTATTTCAATCGTTGACATTTTCAACTGTACAATGATTAACATTTTTAAGCCTATGCTTGAATTTCATTTACTTCAGATGGAAGTTAGCGACTTACAAAAATCTAAAATTCTTGTGAAAGCTGAATAAATAGGGTACCTAAAACAGGAATTAATTGGTAACATTTCTTCATAAAAAGTCCCTCATTTGGTTTTACTTCTTTGACTCACCCTGTATTTGAGATTTCACAAATCGGACCAGCTTGAAATTTCTAACCCTTCTTCAACCCTCGTCCATCCAAGGGGGGTGGTTACCACCCCCCCTAACGGATGATCCCCTGTCGCACAAAAACGCAAACGAATACGATCTAAGGCTTTTTTATGTAATTGTAAGTTCATCCTTTGCGGTCATTTTCGCGAAAAAAAATGAAGGAAGGTATTTTTTCTTATTATTTAGAGTGATGACATGTGTATGCTTACTTTGGAACCCATCATTGCCAAATAAATACCAATTTTGCTTGCATGAATGACAAAAATGGTCGAAAACCCTCGATTTTGGCGATTTGCTTACAAATTTGCGTAAAAATAAGCTCTCAGTTATGACGTCACTTTGACGTCATATTGTTAAAACTTGATATGTTTGTACCTGATTTGAAGAAAGGACATATGTAGCTACACACTGATACCAAACAAGATGATGTTTGTTACATAAAACCACTCCCCCAACCACGCTGTACACATACATATTTACTGCTTGAAAACGAAAAATCCGATTCATTTCAAACTTTTGAATTGGGCATTTAAGGTGCTATCTTTAGTTCTAGTTGACTATATAAATACACAAAAGGTTATATTTTAAAATCTCTGAGTCAACCTTTAATTACTTGGTTCCGAACCGAATTTTGGCTCATTGTGGAATAACATTGATATGCTTCTATCATTTATCAAAATATAATAAAAAAATAACAAATTTAAACTGCTTTTTAAAATTATATCTTTAAAGTTGTTGCAACCATTAGAAATCTTGAAATGTATTATCAATATTAAAGCAATTTATTTCTCGCATTGTGCATATTTCACCAAATCAGTAGCTACATACTTTAGATGAAACAACCATTAGGGGTAGACGTTTCATATAGAAGTCCCATTGATGCAAATGAGGTATTGCCATTCATTCCGTCAAGCACTACTGCACAACGCCATACAGCGCATGACGGAATCAATTGTAATACCTCATTTGCATCAATGGGACTTCTATATGAAACGTCTACCGGATTAGGGATAATCAACATTTTCACATTTTAAAGGTGCGTGTTCCGATCGTGTTTGGGACTCCCTGATTTACCCGGAAGTAGTATCGATTTTGATAATAGATGAAAGTCCGTATTTTTCTCATTGTCGTCCTGAAATTTGAGCCCACAGATTCATTTTATTTCCAAGATATAAACAAAAAACCGCCGTTTTAATGGTTAACCATCAATATTAGCACAGTATTGAATAGGGCTTGTAATATGCATTATTGCTTCTACCATCAAACCTCAAGTTTGTTCCCACGGTACTTGATATGGGACTTATGTACAAGTGCCAGGCTCTCATATCAAGTAGAGAACACAATAGACATAAATCGGAACAAGCAAAGGACCCGACTGGAAATAACCTCTTAACTACGTAATGGGCTACCTTTAAAATGAAAATTGCCATTTCACATAGACCAAAATTCATATTTTAGTATGTTATTACATGTGACAAAGTAATTTTAATGCAAAAAAATAGACCCAAAGGTCATCTCATTTGCGTAATAAATGGCGGTCATGTTGGATTTTCAGGTACTTTGTTTACGGTGTTTTATAATACCTAAAGAACCTTAATTTTTATTTTTCAAAAATATTTTAAATCTACAACACCTATACCATTCTCCAGTGACAGAATAAGATTGTGTCCATATTTGGTTGTTATAGCTCTTGTCATTTTCAAATTGGACACCGTAAACTACAAGAGATAACGCGTCAAAGAAAACAACCGTTAAAACCTAGAAACACTATTTTTAATTATTATGCAAATTAGGCTCAGCATTTAAATTTTAAATCATATTGCAAATATATATATATATCAATTTTAACTTCAATTGCAGGTATTTGCATAGTAAAAACTGGTTTCTTTTTCAAGTTATGAATTTTTGCAGGAACGGTGTTAAATATTGCCTCTTGAAAAACAGTCAAAAACATAAGAATTAATTTCTAATGTATTTTATTGCTTTTCAAGGGTCGTTACTTATCATTTATGACAAATGTGCCATAACTTTGGAACCATGGCTTCGATTTATGTCAAATAAAAAGCAACTGAAAGATAAAATGCTGCTGCTTGTCAGAAGCGTATTTCTAAATAATGGTGTTTTTAGCCATTTCCCTGGTAGCCCATTACCTTAACGACTTTCTTGGGCTCTCATAGGTCTTGTTTTATGTTGTATTTTAGAATTGTATATATATTCTGAGCTGTTGTATTATATTTTTGTTTTCATTGATATGCCAAATTGAACTGAACTGAAAAACAATGAACACTAATAATTGTCAAAGAAGAGCCTTTACAACTTCTCTTACCTCCAACAGATCTACGTTTCCTGTAAGGTATGTGACGAACATAGCTTCTGGGCGAGCATATGAATTTTTTCGCTCTGAAAATGTCACTACCACAAAACCATGAAGTACGCCTGTTAAGAAAGAAATTAAAATTTAATTAATTTGAATCAAAAGATATGAATTGAGCTGGGTCAATTGATTACATAAGTACTGTTAACCTGAATTTTTCGAGAAAGTATAATATTACTGGTTTTGAAGGTTTTAATTAGAGGTTAATTGCTGAATATTTTTAGCTTTGAGTACATTGGCGCAGTTTGACGACGAAAAATGAGTCTGGTCAAACTGACGCAAGTGCATTGATTTTTTACCAATGCACGAGAAACTAGAAATATACATAAATTAATATAATTCATAAACGTTATTAACACACAAATCTGAATACGTCATGAAATCCAATGCAGTAATGTTTCTATCGAAAAG
>JAMKCH010023150.1:0-33226 GCA_023653785.1 Ophioderma brevispina
TGACAAACGCTCACGCTGCACGGTCCATGTCATGGCGTATCGCAAAGTCTAATCTTGCCGGTGCCGAATTTTGAGATCCACTTTAGGCCAATTTAGTTTTACTTTGCCGATCATGCCATACACAGTATGAAATTATGAATCAAACGTTTACTAATCGTTATACTAAACAAATCAGAAGAGAGCAAATATGCCAGTGTGAGGTATATGAGCGTGCCACATCGTTTGTAAGGTAAACAGAAGCAACGCGTAACTCACCAATACAGTCATGGCTGTTGCTGCTGGAGTCGATGCTGTAATAACGGCGATAACCAGCTTATTTCCAATAGTAATAGGAAAAATACCTTATAACAGGATATTTTGGGGGCAACAAACCCGGTTTAAAATGGCCAACCTGACCTTTTAATATCGATTAAAGAGTACCTCATAGATTACGCGGGCGATAGTCGCGATTTCGTACCCAAAGTGCGAAGTTCAACATGCGAAGTTCGTGACGTTGATAATTGACCTTTTAAACGGTCAAATCGCTGTTTGGCGTTTCGACTAATATGTCCCTTTGGGGTATATTTTCACGAAACGGGTACATTTTCACCCAAAACCAGGGGTATATTTTGACGGAAACTTTCAGAACCTCTGGAACGAGCATGGTACCCAACAACCCCAGAGAACCCTCGGGACAATAGGACAATACTAATAATTTTAAGGCCATATTCATTTGGAAAAAAGGTCATTTTTCAGCAGCAAATTTTCCCATAAAAAGCGAGAAAATCCCGTAAACAATAAATAAAAAAAAAAAACCCCCGGGGGTGCCCATTGCAATGAATTGTTGAAATAATCCGTAGCATAATGATCAATTACCCGTTAAAAAGGGACAAGGCAGCGAATTTGCTAATCCGAAACCTCGAAAAATCATACAAATTTATATTTTTATATTTTTGTTATTGGCATGGATATGCGAACATAACCTGCAAGTGGGTTGGCCCTGAAATCCGTGTATTAAAGACAGAGGCAGTACTTTTTATCTGATGCTGTAATTTCTATACGTGCTATCAAAATAAATTCCGACTTGTGATTAAAAAAGGGCCTTTCGCGTGAATATCCCAGATTTAGCGTGATATTGTGCACCATGATCAATACACTTTGACCAGTCAACACACAAATCTTTTGTTTATTCTGTACTGGGGTAAACCACAATCAGCTGTTTTAGTGCAGCCGTCTATTTGCGGAGACGGTATGACAAATTTCCTGCAAATACTTTACTTTTTTACTATTTGGTGGTTTGTTTCTACATTAAAGCAGTTTTATGGAATTTGTAACACTTCCCTGCTTTCTAATTTTAAAAAAATGCTTTCCAACATTTTTCGATCTCGTCGAATTATTGCGCTAATATTCATACGGTTTCCCACCCTTTTCTTCTCGCAATTACTGTTGATAACCCCTACGGCGTCCGTAAAATTATGGTTATTTTTTACAGTGCACGGTCGCTCCGAGCACGTGCAAAATTTGCCTATAGTTATATGGGTAAAAATTGTTCATTAGTGGTACTATTGTGACAAAAGTTTTCAGATATTTTTCTGAGTGCTGCACATGAATTGTGAAAGAAAAGGTTGATGACGTAAGCTTAAGAATTCAGGTTAACTAGTAGATTAGCATCTTAACAAACACATGCATGATTCACGTTACCCCCCGGCGAAACTTGAAAGCAAAATTATACTTATACAAAATATTGCTAAGTATCTCAAAATTTTAACCAAGTTGAATCTAGCCCTTTATTTATTGTGAGACAGATAACGTATGGTGCAACAAGAGATTCATTACAAGGCATTCAATAGATTCCCTTCCATTTATCTGGCTACAGAAATAATTAAAAATGAAAACAAAAGGTGATTGTATCTAATTATAATTTCAATAGAAAAAAATAGGCTAATTTCCTATTGCTCTATAGGAAATGAGAAATGTCACAATTTCTGTACCAAAGAAACATTTCTCAAGCTTAAAATTTTTCAGGTGGATGTTTTTATGTACCACCAGTGCAAAAAAATTAGGATTTTACATTTTAAGGTGACACCTGTTATTTGAAATCTCTGTTGCACCTCAAGTGTGTACAGAGCCCGCACCCTGCTAACGAAGGCCATGATATGCCATCCTCGACGATGAATCGCAGCCACGTACAATTTAGTGAAACAGAGTTCGTACTGTACGTACGGCTGACTGCGCATCAGTTTGGAGTGAACTGTACGTACGTACTGGTGGTACGAAACAGTACGTAGAACATCGTAGTGAAACACCCCCAGGTATCCTACTAACTCAAAGGGCGCTATTATTTTTATCTTTCGTTGGACTTAACATTTTTCCTCACCTGAAAAATAATGAAAATTTTATATATTTTAAAATAAGCAGTAGCGAGTTCGAACCGCGAGCCACTGTATCATGAGGTCAAGTACCTAACCACAAGGCCAGAGAGGATCGGGTTCAGTTTCAGTTTCATGGTTTGTTCCATGGAGACGGAGTCATGCAAAACTATTGCTTGACCCTGGGATTATAAAAGGACTACGTAAAAAGTTTTGTTTACACTTGATTTGGTTTATTTGTGGTGTGGTTTGTATAATTTTGTAATGTTGGGAGTTTTTGGTATTGGCGTGTGTTTGCGTTTTGAGGATGTTGATCGCTAGTTGGTGGTTGTTGCTTACACGTTGTTCTGGTTTTAGGTGTTGAAGTGTTGTTGGCGAAGTGTGTTTGTTCTTTTGGCATTCAGTGAGATCGTGAACCATGTTGACATTGTATATCTTGATACGCAGTAGGCGCATGTATATAAGTGGATCGATGTTTGTCTTGCAGTTTTAGCATTGATAAGGTTTATCGCTAATCGAACCGCAAGGCGTCATGGGGCCGAAAAAGGGCACGAGCGCGCGCACGCGCGCTTGGTCACTTTCCCCAGCCCCCTCTTGTTTACATAGACGAACTACGTACTTTGCTTGGCAAATGCTTAAAAATCTACTCTTTCAACTACGTTTAGGACCTTTTATCACCCACCTCCGAGAATCATTTTGCTGTTTTTTGGTTGTAATAATAATCGGAGATATCCTAAAACGATAATGGTTATTTTATTTGAGTGTTATCAACTTTTAAGAGTGTTTTAGAAGTGTTTTTACATCACTCTACATTGACACATACCTAATTTACTCAGGCGAAGGCTGAACATTCTTACTCTATTGTTATAACGTCTCATGGACGCCTAAGGTCAGAAATACCTGTCAAACACAAATGAATGAGCCTTGTGCAAGGATCTAAATTTTTACACAACAGATTTGTAATGCTTGTAATTGGTTCAAGGATTATCATCAAATTACACAAGACACAAATTTAAACAGATTGATCCTAATGTCCCCAAAATGTCCAGTATTGTCCACAAGAAGCGTTTGCAGTTCACGATGATATGTCCCTCACAAACCAGCGAGCTTCAAACATGACAGCATACAAAGTCACCATTATAAATCCTCAGGTAATATTCCCTTGGAATCTTCTTAGTCCTGAAGGTACTTTTTGTCCAGCATTTCAAGACGACAAGGTTAATAAGTCCCTCGCTCGAGAATAAATCCACAGTATATCAGTTCCAAGATAACACCACGATTTCTATCTTCCACAATATGGAATCTTATTTTGATTCCCAAGCACTTTCGCTTCAAAGACGACAGTAGAAATTAATTACAGCAACTCTGCTCACTGGAATTATAAATCCTGTCATGTGTGGACATATATTCTTAAAAACACCATTTTTGTAGATAAACTAGCTATACCCATAACTGCAAAAGCTGATTGCAACTGCTGACTGCGAACTTAACTCAATCTCACTATATATACTAACTTCACAAAGTCCCAGTCTAAAATAGACATTACAACAGCATCATGCATAAACATAACCTTGCTCTAGCTGTCCAATTGGATATCACATAGTTACCTCACCTGAAATCCACAGTTCACTTTCCCCTATTATAAACTTTGTGGGGGAATTTCCCTGATCTTACCTGTTCTGCTCCAAAAATACAAGTTGACTCAGTTTTCTAAGTTTTTAGTATCTTGGGGAATTCCCCTTCCCTTATTGTGCAATCGAACAGGTGCCGTATCAAACAAACTAGGGGCATTCCCTTCTCTCTTTAAAGTACTTTTCCCTTGAGAAATCTTTTCTCAAATAAAAAATTGAGAAATAATAGTTAAAGTTTTAAATCAGAAAAAAATGGAGGCTATATACACTATTTTAAACTACTTTTAGGACTTTTTATCATGTTGTGATGGCAATCCGTGTGCTGTTCTGGTTGGTATAATGAACGGAGATATCCTCAGAAGAGATTATTGTTCTTCTGTTAGTTTTACAACTTTTTGACGAAGCTACATATTGGCGTATTTTGCGAAGTGTATGCCTAAGGCTGCAAGATGCTTGGATTTTAATGTGGGTCTTATTCATGAATGCGCCCTGTTTTGTAAATAAAAGTACTAACAGTCATATTGGATACTTATGTGATTTAAGCGATTTTATAACGGATAAAAATGTATTAATTTAGCATAACTATAGTCAGTCGAAATTTAAAAGAAATGTAAGCATGGGAGGTAGGAATTCGATGTAAAGTGTTAGTGTTACTGACCGAGGCCATGCACTGTTTGGCAACTAGTTTTAATTAAAAATGGTATAATAGGCCTATAGCGCCAATTGTTCATATCATTTTTAAACAACTTCAGTGGCGTAACCAGACCTTTGGAAATGGAGGGGGCAGAAGGGGTGCAAAGGCATTTTTTGAGGGGCTAATTGGGGCCGTCTCCATAGACCTGTACAAAAGGGTCAGTTCATTTGGCGGGGGGGGGGTGGTTTCCGTTTGGGGGGGCTTGCGCCCCCCCCCCCACCCCGCTGTTACTCCACTGAACAACTTGTCAGATATCCCATAATTATAATGGACTATAGCCGAAGTTCAGGTACTTTGAATAAAATCCCCTAAAAGGATAACCCGGGGGATCAGCCTTCATAGACAAGGGGTATCATCCGTGTCCAGAATCAACGTAAAGGGGTATTTTTTTCAGTATCAGGCACTGTTACGTAACGTGGAAAGGGTCTAAAATCACCCAAATCAAGAAAAGGGTTGTAATTTTCTAACTAGGCTTACGCATTTATGTCCTATTCATTTCAGCATAAACAATTTTAAAAGTTGTTCCGGAAGTTCTTACTTTGTCTTCAAACCTGTGCTTTACCAAAACCTAAATTTCCAAATTTTTCCCCCGCCACCGCGGTAACGCAACCATAAACACATTTTTTATACAGGCCTACATCTACCCAGAAACGGACACAGCTTTTAGTCAATTCTAGGTTTTATAACTTTTTAAAATAACTTTTGTGACATAATGGTGGTGCAGAATGGCGCGGTTCAGCAATTTTCAGGGAAATGCTGATTTATCGCTGCACTGCAAATGCGGAAATAAGTGCCGACAATAACGTTCTCTAAATGCGAATTCTCCCGGATCCTTTAGACCCAGAGGGTGGAAGGGAGGATGGAATGGGAGGGCGGTAGGAAATGTCTTGAAACCTAATACCTCAAGGTTCTGCGACCCGCCCCCCGTGCCGCTTACAACTCTCCATAAACCAACCTTAATTTTAATAATTATTTAAAAAAAACCTTACTGCTTGACCTAGTTAACTATTTACCGTCGATCATTGGCCTATATGCATTTTAAAATTTAACCACTTACAAATATCACATTGTTTTTATCAAATTTGCATCAGAAAATTTATTTCGGAAAGCAAACATTGCTGGGCATGGGTGTCCGCGCTTCGCGCGCGAGAGAGAATTCTCTGTGACACTTTAACGCCACAAGTTCTGTTTTACTTTTTTATCCCATTATCATACCTATATTCTTGTTTAATGTGAATCACTTACAAATTTTCAATGTATATTTCCTATCAATTCGCAGAACAGTGCGTTTTTGAAAAAAAAGTGAAGATTGCATGTTAGCCGCCAATTATGGCCGCTCCCGCAGCCTATCGTCGACTTTTTCGACTAGTCGTGCCGCCGTCCTGACTCCTGAGAATTGTTGGATAAGCCCCTGGCTCAAAATGCCTTCCCTTTTAACCTTTCCTCGATCCATAACCTGCTGAAATTAACAGTTCCCCAATATTTTCTGAATTTGCACCAATCTCAGACAAGCCTCTCTGATGTCCAAAGAATCTGGTTTTGGGTTTTTTTCCGCATAACGGGTAATAATCGCATCAATTACTTGTTTAGGTATGGAGAAATACAAAACTTTTTAGGGTATGCCAAAGTGCGCTACTGATACTTTTTAGGGGCGCAAATTCCACCAAGTACTTTGTTTTTAGGGTATCTAATTGCGCTGCTGATACGTTTAGGGGTGAAAATTCAAGCTTAGAAAATACGTATTTATGGTGCTTTTTGTGATTTGCTTGGACACGGATGATACCCCCCCTTGTCCCTTGAGAATGCCCCCCCCCACCGGGAAAAGATAGCCAAACATAACGACTCAGTTTTCCCTGGGTTAGAGCCTATAGGGCTTGTGGTTAAGTTATTGGAATGGTAATATTTGTTTCTTTTATTGTCCGAGCTTGTTTGTGGTGTGGTGTCCGCTAACTGCTATTGTGGTCACAGCACTCAATATAATGAACAGCTTTCCGGCTCTGGAAACGGTGCCACAACTTGCTCCAGGAGCAGGAGTGATTGGCAAATCTCACATCTTGCCACCCAAATTACCATATTCAACTCGGGATTCAACTTTGAAGTCGACCATATTGGATTGCGCCTACCGTCAGTTTCATAAAGCTGAATTAGCCGTCTTTATAGGCTTTTTCGAAACAAAAATTTACTCTTTGATGACGACTTGAGAGAACGAAAGCGGTGATTCGGACGAGTATTCTGATGACAATTTGGTGTTCCATCACACGCAATACCCTTCTGATTAGCTTGACAATCAAGCCCGGGGCCGCCCCGGGTTCCCATAGGAGGTGCCCAGTTAAGAACCTCGAACTAAGCGCTGATATACCGTGTAGGCCTACCGATCATGGCCTTGCAACACGTATGGTCATTACATCACCGGGGCAGCCTTTCAAACCAGGATGAATTGGTTATACTTACTGTAATTGTTTTCTGTACAAACTCGATCTCTTATCACTACGAAAGTAGTCCTTATGTAAAAGCCTTGTTACGGCGTTGTAGGAGGTACATACGAACAACGAGCAACATGAAAATAAAATACATTATAAAGATGCATGTACAGTGAATGTACTATTACTATGTTAAAAAGTATGTAGATGTCAAAAGGTCAAATTTTCAAAATGCTCCATTGAGCTGATTATTTGACTGAATGATCCTTAGACATTCTAAACATGATGACAATATTTTCGAGGTCAAAGTTCATTAAAGAGGTCACATGTCAAATTTCAAATGCCCGATTGAGCTGAAATTTGAGAATTTTTTCACGAAATTTATACCACATTTGAAGGATATAAGACAACAAACCCAAATGCAGCAATAAAAAATGAGATTTGTTATTTTTTTGGGTGGCAATTAGGGGCAAAACATGTTTGCAAAACACGCGAAATTGGGCAAAAAAAAAGGAATTCAAATGAGCCTTGCGCTTACATCAAAAATTTGAAAACTTATTTATGTTGATATACAGTGTGTCTCAAAAAATTGTGCTGTGATTATCAGGACCTGCGCCCTCTTTCATGATCACATCACCTGTGTCAATTTTGTTGGCAGTATGTAGCATAGCGTTATCTTCTATTACCCCTGCAAAAATTAGAAACTTCCATCAACACCTTAGGCAAATATCAGCAGTTATGCAAGATCATTCCATTTCCAATTTCTCAATGATATTACAGCAGTTAAGGAGTGAGAGGAGAAAACTTGGGCTACATTTTTACCTAAAGGTCCTACCCCTAAATCCAATTTCACTTAAACGAACCCCCTCCAGAATGTCCATTATGCTTTTTTGTGTAAGCCAGTGTTGTAAAAAGCCCAAGTAGGCCCATGCTGTCCTTTCCCCCAAAAGTTTGTAGTGCTGGTACAACTCGGGACGAATGCTCTAGCCTTCACTATGGATTCCTCCACTATTTGGAACTCTGGCGGGTAGCGTAAGTTAAAGTAGGGTCATGAAATGTCATCTAGGCGCTCGTACCGTAGGTTTGCAGTCCATACCTTCAAATCCAAATGGACCGCTTGTTTACTGGTTTCTTTGAAAAATGTCTCAACTTAAGCTAGTTTTTAGATAATTTGCAAAGTTGTCTTCTGGGGTGATTAAGTGTTTCAAAAATTCCGAAAGGACAATTTGGGAGAGGGTAGGTCCACAGGTACGCAAATAAGTACCCAATATCTACCCCTGCATATCCACTTTCAATAATTTACGAACCCCCAAATAAATTCTGCGTATATGGGCCCTGTAACGATTGGTCACATATAACATGCTCCAATTTGCTGAAAGGCAGACGAAAATAGTTTTTATCTCTTTTCGCAAGGCCCACTGTGTAAGTTTTATGTAGTTAACGATTTATGGTTAGAGAGCTATTGGCTGAATCTCATCCCAGTTTTTCTCCTTCTCACCTTAACTGTGTAAAACCCATTGGCAGAAGTTGAAAAAACAATGGTCTTGCATAATTGCCGATATATGCATAAGGTGTGAGGGAAGTTTCTAATTTTGCAGGATAAGAAGATACAGAGGCCTAACATGCTGGCAACAAAAAATCCACGGTTGAGTGATTCTAAAGAAGGCTCAAGTCCTGAGAATCACAGCACAATTTATTTTGAGACACCCTGTATATTCTAGAAGACCCAAATTACTTATGTTTAACACAAAACCAGCAGTTTTAGGGAATCCTGTATTTTTTACGGGTGTTGCAAAATACACGTCATTTTCCCATAGAGTTTGTACAGTAACGGTTTGGCAACGTACATGATGAAATTGTTTGTTTTCAGCACATTAAGGGTTAATTACTTTTAATGTTACTAATAATTGTTTACTTACATGTATGTGTGAACTTATATCAGCAAAAAAAATTGCTTTGGTTCTCGGTTTCTTATTTTTAAAAATATTCTCAAATGACTTCCGTTATTGGCCAAGGGGGGGGGGGTTCCATGGGACCCCCACTAATTAACTCATTAACGGCTTGGCCGATTTTAATTATTTTGGTATGAAAAGAAGCGCATTTAAAAGTCAGACAATTACAAAAAATTTGGCGCAAAAATCCCACGCGTAAAGCGGCCAGCGCGAAAACAAATTTTGGGGGTCCCCTTGGTCACTTAAGTGTTAAGAGGTCAAAGGTCAAATTTTCAAAATGCTCCGATTGAGCTGACATTTGAAATGATCCTTATGCCATTCTAAATATGTCTAAAATATTTTCGAGATAAAAGGTAAATTAGGGTCAAAGGTCACTACCTCGACTGTGTTCAGATCTGTCTCCAGATCTAATTTTTATTGCTTTTCTTTCATGCTCAGACCGTACCAATTTTGAACTCAACCCTCACCCACCTCAAATCATCACATGCTATTCATTCATTCGCAGCTTCCGAGACATTCTCGGTCTTGTTATAACACAACCGAAGTTGGTCACAGTTTCCTTTGGTTAACATCCGAAATCTTTATCTGGATCTTTTATTTCAACAAAATAGGTCAAGGCAAATATGAAAATTCTAAATATTGGATTGATAATGGAAGTACCCTGATTTAGAGCCAAAACCGTCATAAAAATTCTGATATTCCTAATTAGACCGGTGTAGAAGTAATTATTGTCCCCGGCGTACTTCTCTGTCCGGAACAATGTGAACAATAGGGCATCGATTCAGTTGACCTTCACGTAACTTTAGGTTCACGCTTTAATCCGTTATCGTCTATGGGCCCCGACTATGAATCCTGCGGACCTATATCGGCTTCAACCCGGGTTCATATTGAGCTAGATGCCACCTTGAATGGTTATATTTAAGATACCATAGTCATTAATCATCTTCTCCTGCTTGGAAGTGAAAACTAGACGACTTTTTCATGCTTTGGAATTCACAACCACTAATCATTTGGGAGCGTAAACAATCAGGCCCCATATGTCAGAATGTTGTGTACGTGTTTTTTAAGGCTAGCAAAGCGTCCGGCAAGCTAACGTGAACTTTTAATTTATGTAAAATAACCCTCTGGCTAACACCAAAACACCCCCCCCGCTTGGAAAGGTCCTATCCATCGTAACACACACTGGCCAGAAGTATTGCAACATGCACAAAAACAATTTATATTAAAAATTGATTTAATGGCAACAGATTCTTCACTGCACCTTACGTAATTATTGTCAGAATTAAGATTTTCACAGCTGCTTTCCCAGAATCAAACATTGCGAAAACGTTTGATTTGCTTGTCATGTTCCCCTAAATATGGCGGTTAAAGAGCTAGCTAATAATCTTGCCGATGTACTCCAGAAGGAGTACAGGCACAGGAACGTCCATTTTGGTGTGCAAATAATACTACATGGTTATATGGGTTTGTCAGGGTCTACTGTATTTTTTATGGTACGAATCGGATTGGTTTTATTAACCGAAAATGAGAAAATGTCCAATATAAAACGGAGTCACGTCCGGGCCGTTTGGACTCGGGATTTAATGACAGAAAGCGGGGTCACAATGGATAACTTGAAAAAACTTTTTTTAATAATCGCACCGTTGACATTTTTGGCTGTTTGTCATGCACGTTGAACCCGTAATTAGACCATGATTCATGTAAACCCCGTGAGTTTAATCAACTAGTAGCATTTTGCGTCCTCAAATTTTTTCACAACATTTTTCTTAAGACACCTTCTCTCCATTGACTTTATCTCATTTCGGGATAAAAGCAATTTTTGAGGTATCGTTACGGCGGAAAAGATTGACAATTAACCTTCTTTCATCTCACATAGTAAGTCAGATGTAATTCCTTTACCTTCTTTCATCTCACATGATAGTCAAGAATATTGTAAACACACACTTTACAATATTGCCTGGGGCCGGGTTACGTTTGTTGGTCCCAGTCCGTTTTCGGTGGTTTCGGGTCCGTTGGCCAATTCGGACTCCGTCAATTCGGTCTCTCTCGATGGTCATTCGGTCCCACTTCATTCGGGTCCCCATGTGCCATTCGGTCCCATGGAAAACACGTACATTTCGGTCCTCAGTAAAATATTCCCCAATTTCGGCCTCATATCCGTCCTTCGTCCCCATGCCAATTCGACCCAAATGAAACACCCGTGCAATTTTAATCTGATTTTTGTCATTTGTGATATCGTTGCCTTTCTACTTTCTTTCTGCTACTTTCGTCTGTTACAACTGAATATCGTAGTCGTTTTTCCCTCCCCCTTTATTTTGTTTTATCAACACAACTCATAATAGGCCCCCTATTGCGATCGAGTCTCTCCAATCTAGGAAAATTTTGCTTTGATAGTGGCTAGTGGTGTCCAAGAATGGCTGAATGAATTTACCTGGTTTCATCGATTATTATCATCATCCGTGATGTTTAAGTCGTTCCGTATTACAATACGGGTTACGGTTTACAATACCAATTTGCTAGCTTAATGCGAGCTCGTTGAATCCCATGGTGCCGTTCACAGTAGACTAGAGGAAGCACTATAGGGAACTACGCCACCGTGAAAGTCACAGTATTAATTTTGGGTGATCGATGTAAATGTATCCTAATACATGTAGTATGAGTTACACATAATACGGACATCATTTACCACCCAAAGATGTTACAGTTATTTTTGTTTTCAATCATAAATTTTTTGTTGTCATGTTTTTTTGCTTTTCCCCCTATTGTTGATGAACCGCTTCCGCGTGTGGCACTGCTGTTAAAGTAAAAACAAACCGCCAATAAATACTATCTAAATTGTATATGTTACATTATTGTTCACAAAAATTCATTACACATAATAATTCTGTTTTGCAATTCGACACGAAATTCATACTGGATATACTGTCTCGTTCCTTTTCCAATAAGGCCAGTGCCAATAAGGTAGATGAATTAATGCTAATTGATTATCACAATGACAAATTGTTTTCTTATTTATAGATTTCCATGCTTAAAATATTTAATTTAGCATATAGTTAATTATAATTTTGCAAAACGACTGATAAAAATAGACCAAAACACGCCTAAAATTATCCCATAATTGACGGAGCTAATTTTTTTTTCCATGAGTGGGGGTCTACTATAATGATACTCAACGATTGTTTTTACATTATATCACAATGTAAATATCTTATTAGTATGATCATGATTCGTAACAAATGCTAGGCAATGTTTTAAAGTGGGTTACCCGCACGTTATGTTTACCACGCGTTTTTCCTCATGGGACCGAATTACCGTGGGGCCGAATGCCGTGAGCCGAACTTACTGGGACCGGAATTGATATTGGGGTCGAATTCGCATGGGCCTAACTGGTTTTTGGGCCCGAATCGACCAGCCTTGACAGTGTTTCAAAATATGCCCGCCCATGACGCCCAACTGACACTTCTGTTCTCAAATTCAAAGTGGGTGCTTTGGTACTTGCTTGACGGTTTGTAATTGTAATGTTGAAGAGCTTATGTCTTGTAGTGTTTTATATAGGTAAAACGATGATAGTGGCCGTAACAATCCTTTTTCCTTGCCGCCGATCACGCACTGCCCGACCAGCTGTAAGCTTTTTCAAGAGGTAGGCTAATATGGTGTTTCTTTGAAATTGGTCCAGACGTAATTATCGGCATAGGCAACAACTTTCTAACGGCAACCGGAGGCAGTCAGTCCATCGTCAGTCAATCAGTCAGATACACGGATTTGCTCATACTGGCTGGTCTTCCGACCAGAAAATATCGCATCCCCAGCAGTTATATCGCTCAACGCCCCGGGACCATGCACATGCTATTTGGAAAACGTCTTAACAGATTTAGAATATTGGGGTCATAAAACAACCAAGAGCAGGCGCGTAACCAGACCTGAGCCTCCGGAGCCCGATGGGCAAGACTCAAGAAATTTTCCTCCCCATTTTTTTTCGGCTCGCTTCGCTCGCCGGGTAGACCCATATTTTTCTAAGAAGGTTCGAAATTCTGAAGAGCGGGGGGGGGGGGGGGGGGCGATGCCATTCCGACTGAGCACCCACAAACCACTATTTTTCTCCTTCCCCTTTCCTGTATCTCTTCTCCTTCCCCTTTCTTATCTCTTCTCCCTTCTCCTTTCCCCCTTTCTTCTCTTTTCACCTTCTCCTTCCCTTTTCCTTCCGCTTTCTCGCCTCTTCCTTAATCCCCTTCTTTCCCCTTCTTTTCGTCCCCATTTTTTGGTTCTCCGTCCCCATTTTAGTTGTCGGGGGGGGGGGGGGTGAATCTGCCCCTCCCCCCCCCCCCCCCCCCCCCCCCCCCCCCCCTGGTACCCCTGACAAGGTCATCTAACCTGGTTCCCTCGGGACGCTGATATATTCGCCATATATAGGCGCTATTTTTACAGGGACTTCAAGGATTACACAAAAATGCTGACAGAATATCATTAGGGCCTCTTTAAGGAGTTCGTTCATCCCCCCACTACATTAATTTGACACAATTGGTTGTTTAGTAGATACCCTCTAGGTCAACGCACTGCTGGGAGTACTCTCAAATTGTGGTGAACTTTTTCAATAGGGGCCAGTTTGAGGTACACAGGGTCAAACATTTAAACTGTCCCACTCACGATTGCAAGTAATGCATACATAGTCACATTGTATGTCAACTAGTCATAAGGTTCCAAAATTATGGTTTTTGTGACCACTTTGCGACCATATTGGTTTTGGAGTTATAGGGTAACAAATGATAAAAAGGTATAAATGTCAATTTGTAACGGGGTTCAACAAGTTACTCTGATTATATCTTAAATACTTGAATAAAATTATTGGCCTGGGGAAGAGATTCCCCAAAAGTATAGTTTTTTAGTTATGGTTAAATGTTTACTTACCGAGATACAGGTCTATTATGGTAGAAAAAAAACAATTATACATTTTTTGACATTCGTATGACTAAACGGACAATATGCGATACATCAGCCACATGAGTTGCCCATTTAAAGGTTGACCCCGGTTTTGCCCTCTGTCCTTTATGAAATTGTGAAACCACAATTTGAGATTACTAACTACCTAGCGTTGATAGAGAGGGTCCATACTAACTACCAAAGATGTTAAACCTTTTCTGTAGTGGGGGATGAACGATGGTGTTTGACCCCGCACAAGATGCAGACTTCACAGGTGTTGAAGAGAGACTCTCCAAAGCTTTGGATGAACTCACTCCTTATTATGAGGAAATCCAACTACGTGTAAATCCATCCAAGACACAGGTGTGTGCTTTCCATCTATGCACCCGTGAAGCCAAACGTCATCTTAAAGTTACCTGGTCTGGAACACCCCTGGAGCACTATATAACCTGTCTACCTAGGAGTTACCTTGGACCACACTCTCTCTTATAAGACTCACATCGAGAAGATGAAGAGTAAAGTATATTCACGCAATAACATCTTGAACAAACTCACTGGCACAAGATTATTATTATTAGTGTTATTATTATTATTATTATCTTTCCCAGGGCTATACGGGGCCCTGCATCAACATATTACAGATATTTACAACATAAAACATATAATCACTAACAAATATAAATCACACACACACACCACACTCCCACACCACACGCCATACACAACACGCACCACACACCTCCACACACACCAGTTATTAAATCGTATTAAAGTTACAAATAACTAATAACACGTTAAAATACCAAAAAATCACGCACCATTACAGATAAACTAATTATAGCTCACACATGTAAATATTGCACCAGGCGACGGCACACAATTATTACGACATGGGATATTATTTGTTTAGAAAAAACTCGCACACTTTGTGCGTTTCCACGGAAAATTCAAGGCTGCTCCATTTACACATTCGATAGAAATTGGCAACTGTGATGGCATATTATTTTACACATATTTTGTTTGGACATTTTGGTTTTAACACTGCACACTTGGTGAGTTCCACGGAAAAGTCAAGCTGCTCCATTTACCGCTTCGATAGAAAAATGCACATGGTGATGGCAATAATTTTTACACTATTTTGTTTAAAAATTGTGTTGACAACACTGCACACGCTTGGTGAGTTCCGTACGGCAAAATCAAGCGTGTTCCATAATTTGAACCCATTATACAAGAAAAAGGGACTTTAAGTACCGATTATCAGAACATTGAATTGGTGGAAGAGCCAATGGCCAGCTGCACTTGCCTGGTATTACGTTTCTGCATGTTAGATATATATTGGAATCTTTTGCAGAGGTAAGTAGTTGCGATGTTGTTTAAGCATTTTACATTAAAAGGCATTTAAAGTAATTAGAACGGTTAATATCGACTCCCATTTAATATTGGAACATAACATTAGACGAATTGAAGGAGTTTACTGTCAGGATAAGCCTTGCGCAACGTTTTTGTAATACTTAAGTGTTGTGAAACATCCCTCAACCGAACTTACCAAACCAGACAGTACTGCAGTAGTCAAAGTGTGGTTGAATAAAGCTCTTTGTAAAGAACATTAAGAGTGGTGGAATCAAGAAATACCTTGAGTCGCCTTAAGAGTGCCATCTTGTTAAAACCTTTGCACCCACCTGTTTGACATGATTATGCCAAAGTGGTTCATTGTCAATCGTGACACCTAGACATTTAACATTCTTGACTTTTTTTTAAAAAAAAGATGGAATTAATTAATTCTAACATTGAAATCATCACTATTTGAAACACGTAGATGTTGCTCGCCTGCATACCATAAGTTCGACGGCACTTGCCCTGTGCTCTTACTACCTTTAGAAAACCGGGCCTATGCTTATGCGGTGATGCATTGAGCGCGCCCAAGCCCAGCTGTTTTCGGAAATGTGACCGCATGAATTAAAAGTTCACTCGTATCGAGCGATAATCGGTCACATTCAGACCAGCTCTGGGCATGGCGCGCTCACAGCATCACCGCATCTTCCATCGGCCTAATCCCGTTTTTCTAAAGGTCGTAACTCATGTGCGGAGTATGCTTGCCCTGTAGGGGAAAGATCAACCCATGCTAAGAAGCTTGAATCATGTTAAATACCTCCTGCCGCCTTATCACCGGATGCCTCCGTCCAAAATCAACGGAAAACTTATACAATCCTAGCAGGAATTTTGCTCCACCTGACTCGTCGTATCGTATCGAGCTGCAAGAGCTTCCCTGCCAAGTATTAATGTGCAAGGCACCCTATGTCCTGGACAGATACCTAGCTGCAATCGCCTCAATCCAGAGAGAGTTTTCTTAACAAGTCCAACCTCTTGAAACAGTCTCTAAGGAGCTTAAGAGAGTCGCCTTGTGGAAAGAAAGACTTGCCACCAACCAAATATCATCTATTGATATTGAACCCGGTGAGCATCTCCCACCTGGAGCTGAGCCCTCATGGGCTGAATGGCGGAGCCCTCAACAATTGAAACCGAATTGGCCGATCTAAGGTATCATTGCAGAAGTGGGGGCTACCTGGATGCAGATCAGGACACTACCTGTGGTTGTGGAACAGCACCACAGGCAATGGAACATCTCTTGGTCTGCCCACTGCTAGAGAAACAATGCACAGACAAAGACCTTGCGGAATTCAGTGAAGCAGCCAGACGTTTGTAGCCCATATCTGGCTGGATCAATGTGGATAACCACTTGTTTGTGGACACGCATAATGGAAGAGACGACACGGTCCATGCTGCTGCTCTATCAGAATTGTTAATGGCAATTAACAGAGGCAATGGCGCATATCATTCCCGGGCAGTTGGTGTTGTATCCCGAACGCTACGGAAAGCTATAATACACTTTGTGCTTGCTCAACCCCTATACACTATAATCTTTTGTACGCTCTTGTATAGCGTCTTTAAAAAACGGCGATATTCCTCGTGTTTTTTATTTCCTTTATTTTCAACGAATGGTGCGAATCTTGGCCATTAACCTTTACATATCAAGTGACCCGCATATGTATTCTTATTAGCCGTTTTACATTTTTGCCATGAATTAATTTAGTATTTCTTCGAATTCAAAATGGCAGCCAATATGGCAGCCAACGTAGCAGCCAACGTGACAGCCCACGTGACCGTCAAAGTTAGGAATCTGATACAGGTAGGACTATTCACAGGCCTAAGGAGGACATGATCCAATAATTGCATACAAATGTATTTAGAAGTATATGCTTTGTTTCATCAGGTAAGGTAAAACATCTGTGGTTTCCTTCCTACCTTTCCATTAGTTCATATGCTATAATCAAATAATACTTAAAACTGAGTTCTAAGGTACGTATTGTATAATGCTATCAATCTCGATATTCTTGTCAAGTTGTCATTGAAATAATTTTAATTTTTCTTCAGGGCAATTTTGTTGTTATTGAGTCCTTATCATCCACTTTCTTCAATACTTTTCTTTTCAAAACTCCAATCGGTTTCATGGTACTCGCTACGTCATCAGGAAGGGCGGTCTCAATCTTCTACCGATCCAGAGAACGCGGACTATCTCTGACTGAGCAAAGGAGACGCCAAATGAATGCCTCATATGCCTTAACATGTGATCCAAATGGCAAACCGTCATCAGTTAGAAACCATTTGGAAATGTTGATATAATTTATTAAGCCTTGTTAGCAGAAAAGTGTGACAAGTATTTATTGACTTTAATCTGAAATCCTCGGCAGGCAATTGCGTTTTGTCATATGTAAAACTTCCACCTGAAGAAAGGGCCTTGCACGCATTTGATTGCATATTCAAGGTAAATAACTACATTTTAGCCTATTTTCAGAAAGCCAAAACAACATGCTGGGACAATTTGCAGGACGATACACGATCTGGCGATAGATAGGAGACTGGAACAGAGTGGCTGCCTTCAAAAGTTTTGGTTCAACTACTGGAGGAATTTGTTATGTTTGCTTTGCGGGCTCGCTTCTGTACTCAAAAGCCTCATCAAATCAGATATCAACATTATTCAAGAGAAAATATGAATCAAAACACTGGATCATTGACTTGTCACCTTCTATCGTTACGCCATATTTATGCTCTTTTCATGGTAGCAGAGACTCCTCTCTGGCAAGGCTGTCAACAATCACCTTCAGTAGAAATCATGGTTGATAGAAGATAGACAACCAGGTCAAGTGGATCGAGACACGGCTTTCCGGTATGATGTAAACTTTGTTTACCTTAAAAGAGTTTTAAAAAGAAGTTTTATGAAGAAGGCAGGATCAATTTAGTGGCTTAATGCAACGTGACAAGGAAGAGAATTTAGAATGCTTCAAAGGACATTGACAAGCACATTGAAGTTTTCGCATATTCTCGCATTATTGAGAATCTGAGAAGGGACACATATACACATACTACACCCAAATCTGATGTCTGCCATGATAATTCCAAGAGCGTTTTTGTCTCGAATGCGTTTTCCTTTCCGAAATTGTACGTTTTCAAGGGAATTTTAATCTTACCTGAACCTTTTTATTGTATTAAACCGCATTACCTTAGAAATTCATTTAATGTATTACTTAAATTATCTGAATTTAGATCGAGCTACAATACCAATAGGGAAGATAGAATCGGTTCCACATGAATATTTATATCTTCAATTTTCACCTGTTTTTGGCGGCCATTTTTGGCCGCTATATTGGATTTGGACAGATAGAGTACCGACATGTTGATAAGGCGGCCAGTTGAATTGGTACCATACATTCTCCCAACCACCCAAGATTCCCGTTTCACGCAACGTTTTTGGTGTTCATACAATAGGCTTTAAATGTCACGAGAGATTTCGAAGCATCCATAATATTTCTGTCATAAGTGGTGTCATATACAGGGTGAGTAAAAAATTACCCTGATTGTGTCCGCCATCGGATAATTATGATGTAGCCGCGCTACAGTAATTTTGAATTTAGAGTCAGCTTTTACCCCTATCCTCCTCGGATTCCCCCTTTGAATGCACGGCGGGCAACAAGTACTGAATTCCCAAAATGATAATAAGAGTATTCTATGTTTAATGTTGAAATACAGTGGTATCTTAAGGTTTAAAGCCAGTGATAATGGCAGTTTTATTTAAACCTTTTCACGATGTGGGCATTTTTGGTCTACAAAATATAACAATACTTTAAACCTCAAGGTTGACAATACCGGAGGGAGGGTCCGGCAGAGGGGGGAGGCAGGCAAGGCCGCCAGAAACGGGAGACAGGGAGCAAGCGAGGGAAGGGTGCAAATGATGTGTGAGTGAGTAATGAGGAAGTAGAAACGTTAAAAGGCATCAATGAGAATTGTGACTGAATTTTGTGGGGGGTCCTAGCGTCACACAGTTTATTCTCTGCAGTCAATACATAACCCGATTGTCTTCTGGACACTGATTTGCTTCGCTGAAACGTAGTTCTTTTAATGTGAATCCGGGGACAGAGCGCAAAACAGACTAGATTCAAGCGACTGTAACTCGGTTTTATACCTAACCGATGTTGGAACACTATCTCTATTTTTAATGACCAGTCCAGGTAGCACCAGCTTAAATCTGAAACTGTCCTACTAGCAAAATCCCGCTTGTGAATGGTCATGTAATGGATGAAATGTATAAATTTGTGGAGTAATGACTACTCATTAGTTTTTTTACGTTTGCCCGGGGGTAGGACCTGCCCAACCTAACAGGGCAAACAGCAAATTAAAACGGCATCAACTTCCGGCTGCTAGTCTTTTTCAAAGCCTTACGTAGGAGGCGCTTTACGCGTTGTCATTAATTCTATAAAGACACCAGGCAGTTGCGACATATTCCAGGATTTGTTTTCAGTTTGAATTTAATCACACGATGGTATATAACGCTATAAAGGACACTATGGATTTTCTAACGATACAAAAAATTTCCCCAAGTTTGAAACGTCCAAACAAACTTGTTTTTATTTACAGAATACGTGTAATATTCGATATCTTTGAGCGTATACTGCACCCCAAGTCTTATGCCTTCAACATCTAATAATATATCATAAAAGCTATCTCTTGCGCGGTTATTATACCACTTGAACACCGGTGCAAACAAAATCTGTATTGTATCGTGAGCGAGGCGAGAATAATGTATATCAACTGAGCCAGAGAGATGTAATTATCACGAGTGTGTTTGGTTTTGTGGAAAAATCCAGATTTGTAAAAAAACGTGCCAATTTAAAGCAGTTAAAAATTGACCTTCAAATGCTGAGAATCGGTTCTGAATTAAAAAAAAAAAAAAGTTGCTGAAATGTGAAAAAAATAAAAAATCCTGAAGAATAACACCCCTTAATCCAACTGGTTCAGATAACCTACGCAAACAAAGAGTTCTATTTTAAGGCAAAATAGACATGGCGTGACTTTTTGTGGACGAGGTCGATAGACCCATTGTCTGTTGGTAGGTCGTATTTATCGGCCCAGCAGACGTCTATGGCAAGGATTTTGCCACAATGAAAGACAAAAAAACAGGTTTTTTTCGCTGAAAAACCAAGTTTTTCAATTTGAACAAGCAAGGTTTTTGAATGATAAACCAAGTTTATCGGCGATAAACTTAGTTTCGTCGAACAACCGGTTTTTCAAAACGGCTTATCAGATTTTGAAAAACGAGGTTGTTCGATTTGAAAAACCAGATCCAATATGTATAGTTATGGGATCAAAAATGGCGAAAGTAGCACATTAAAATAATATATTAGGTCAAAAAATCTAAAAGTCTCAGGATCCTTAGATAAAAGTGAGCCAAAATTATCAATGTTAGATTGGACAATGAAAGAATGGTTTTCGGCATCTGCTATGTTTAGTTATCAGTTAAATGGCCAAATAGGTCAGCAGTTTATGCGCATTGAGTGGCTAGTGGCCTTCTTTATTATCCGCCTCCCGAAACTAACATTTGACAGGTGTCCAAAATTCATTCTTTATTTATCATGTTACCAATATTAATCAATTTGAGACATTTCTTACCAAAATGGAAAACAAACTCGTTTTGTTGCCTAGGGACCGCAGTCATTGCACTTTTTGGGTTTTTCAGCATTTGATCCAGAACTCCAAAACCAAAGGACTGTACATGAAAAAACCAAAAACAGGATTAGGATTCATTGTACACGCAACAAATATTTGGTTACTTCCCAGCAGCCGACAACATCCCGCTGAGCTATTTGTTATGAGTGTCATGATCAAATAGAGTCTCTTCAACAGACTTTAGTAGGCCGTCTGTGGAAAGTTGATATTCGGGTTTACATAAGGTTTTAAAACAAAAATATGTGACCGTTAGAAAAGTTTTTCTGTGTGAACGGTTTGTGGTGTATAAAGGGGACCCATTTTAGACAAAAAATTCTAAACGGGTCATAGATTTTTCTTGGGAAATGCGAAGTAAAATGTCCGTGTTTGGAAAATGGCAGCAGTGCGTGACCAGATGTTGGGGATATGTAATCGTGCAAGCGGAGTTTGCTGGGCTGTGGATACTTTTTAAAAAGGTTGCTGTTATTTGAAGTGTGTACCCCATGTAACTTTCATTGCCTCCCTCATCGTGAAACATGAGCAATCTGCGATGCGCCCTATATATGTCAACAAGAATGTTTTAAAAGACAACCATCGCTTAGCGAGGATGTAGTACTTAATATATTTAGTGTAAGACTGAGATCATAGGAACACTCTCGATAGGAGCATATATAACCACAGTAGATATTTCAGGCATCAAACCATATTCATGCATCAACCTTTAAGTTTGATAATACCATTTCATAGATGAGTGCCCGTGGCTGTTATGACTGTTCACTACCAATGTAATGTGGAACATTGTGGGTAGTTTATCAACAAATAAGCCTAAATATTTTACCACAGTCAATTGCACCGAGATTACCCAAAATTCAACTTACAGGAATCTGGTTTTAAAAACAACATTGTCATATATGAGGCAATGAAGTATAAACTTCTATGCGCAGTACAAATAGCTTTCATTCTACAAGAGTGTATTTAGAAATACACCCCTGAGTTTGTGTTTGATATGATACCTAGAATCACCAAAATCAGTTCATGTCAATAACATGTACAAGTATAAAACCACTGAAACTGTGCCCTTGGTTTGTGAGCATATTGTAACTCCATAGTGTTTGGGTAATCTGGCATTGTACAAATAAGGTACTCTCAAGACCATGGGGGGGTCAGATATCCATTAAATGTCAATGAACTGAGAAGTTATCCACTGTGATGGGTGGGCTGTAATCCAATCAAAAGTTTTGTTCTAGCTGCTTAGGAAATGAAATGATTTCCTAGTAGGCAAATACCCCCCCCACCCCCCATGTTTTCCTTAATTTTTAAAATAATGGAACCAGCGGACTTTGTACTTGCTAATGAGACAACCACCCAAATTGTGCATAACTGTGATATTTGCCAATCATTGCTGCTGCACATATGCTAGGGTAACTTGCAATGTGTTGTGGCTTGTATCCACCCGACTTTATACCATCTTCGATGGAACAAGATTTCTTTTGACGCCCCCTACTAAACTATGGCCAAATTTGAGAGATTATCATCAAAACACCAAGTATGACAAATCTGCTGTGAGAATAAATGAAATATCTCGGTTAAGGCAGAGCTACAAGCTTACACTGGGTTATAGTATCGAAAGGTTATACAGCTGATCCCAAAGGTGATGGTATGGCCAACCACCCCGGCATCGGCAAAACTTAATTTCCAGTGACAACTAAGAGCCCTTATCATAATGGATAATTGCTGATAATGCAAGCCCTCATAGCGTCAAAGCTGGGAAACGTCCGACATCCAATAGCAAACAGATCAGAAATGGACAAAAAAAAGGTTTGAAAAGCCGGAGGAATATCCGCATTTCAGCCCATTGACAATGTCATCAAGCAAAATAAATCACCGAGCTCAAAAATATCAACTGAAATTCTAAAAATATGGCCATGAAATTGTACGTTGCCTCCATACCACTGTGACTTGAAACCTGAGTTAGCTGATGGGACAAATATGAAGTACGTAACGACGTCTCATAGGAACATACACCATTCGGTTGGCAGCAAAAAGAAATCAATTGATGAGGATACAGTAAAACAAATTACAGCTTCTGATGGACAAATGAAGTGCACGAACATCCTTAATGTGGAGATTCTGACGCGCGAACAAATTGGCCGCAAATGAAGAGTAATGAGGCCGTCTGTACTTAATTATTATTTAAACACATATGGCAGCAGCAAAAGTTGAATTAAGCATATTTTACAATAAAATCAAAATTATAGAACATACAAAGACCTAAGTTGCCAAATTATCTGCATATAATTCAATCTTACTGACACCACTTCGGTTTAAAGACTGAGATTATCAATAGTCACGCTCTCTTGTTTTAACGTATATATGACCATGACAACACCATGTTCTCTAGTGTGACATCAATCGGTTTACTGGTTCACATCCCCAAATATCGATTAAATCAAAACATGGAAATCGACCTTCAGGTGTGCCGCTATGCAAAAAATCTGGCCTCAAATCACCGCACATAAAAAGCCGCATTGAATTTCGGAGTTGTAAGATACAAACTCTCAGAATGAATATGATCGCCGAAAACTTTTAAAGAAGGTACACGATAAACAAAAATCATACTAGCATAATCAAGACATTGCAGCGCAAAATCATCGACTATTGCAATACAGATGTTGACAGTCCTTCGCTCTCTTAATACCTGAATACACAAGCATTGTGTGTTGCAAAAGACGTAAAGTACATTCTTGGTCTATAATATACCAAGTACGAAACAGACAATACGACAACTAGATAATGATGCGTTGCGAGTGTATACAGTTATTTGATGTACAGTGATTTTATTTCTGATCACTGTAAGCATGGAATTCAGAAATCTTGTGTTTGCGATAGAGAACAAGATAAACTTATACCCCAATAGATAGTTTTATTCTACATTATTACAAAACAAAGGTCAATGCGTTGTCCTTCTGGGGCTCTCACTGTACAACGGGGACGTGTGACAATTAGGGGTAATTTTAAGCTATTTGATATTGAGATTGGTTGCTAAACCACTTCTAACCATAATTTAGGTCAAGAGATGGGTATAATGCATGTATTGACGTTATCATGGATCCATTGATAAATCAATAGAACTTCAACTTCGTTTGTATAAGAGACCAATGAATTTGAAAAATTTCCCGTACACTATATTTCAGACCCCCGGGGTATTCTGAAATTTAATTTTGTGACTCGTCTCAAACTTTATTGTGAACTTGAAAGGCATCGAGACCACATGGCTCTTAATAAAGTTTCGCTGACGCATTTTGTTGGCCTGGTTTTGCAGGTGCAATGTACTGGCCTTTCCCAGTTGTTATAAATTTAATTAGGCTCGATGGAAATCATTAACACCACCAAAGTTATTGAAATACAATGACGATCGAAGGTATAGTTTCCTAAACGACTAACAATGCAATGGCCATGCAGTATTTTCCAAAGATGTCTCCGCCGCGTGGACATACCAACGGATATTACTGAAGAATCAACAGAAAATGGTAAGAAATTGTTTAGAAGTACTTCACTTTTGTTAGCTCACTTTCTAAACGGTGAACACGAACGCAATCATCCAAACTCTAAAGCGAGTTAGTTTAGTTTTCTTTTTCAACATATTAATTGGACATATTCAAAAAATAGAAAACGTCCCTCTTGCTACATCTGAAAACTACATAAATCTACCACGGTAATTGTACATGTGTACATAATGCATGAGACCCCAAATCGCAATAAAAATTTGAATATTATTATTGGGCTGTAAATTAGTTGCAAAACTTGTATAAAAAGGACTGAAATCCAATGACCTTGGCGCTTACATCACACACTTGAAAACTTATTTTATGGTTGATATCTAACTCTAAAGACCTAAATTACATAAATTTAAACTTACGGATAGCATCCTGTTTTGTATGGTGTTGGCAAAATACAGCGGTAATTTTTTTTCATAGAGTTTGTACAGTAACGGTTAGAGTGCAGCGACTATAATGTTTTTTATTTTCGAGCACATAAATGGTTACTAATTTTTAGTGTTACTAATGATTAATAACCTACATGTATTGTGCAACTTAGAGCAAAAAGGCTTTTGTCTCTTTGATTTTTAAATATATTTTTTTTTTCTCAGCAGACCTCCATTAACGGCTTGGCCGATTTTTAATTTTTTTGGGTATGAAAGAAGCGCATTTCAAAGTCAGCACAAATTTCTCATGATGCGTAAAGCGGCCAGCGCGAAAACAAATTTTAGGGGCCCATAGGAACCTCGGCCCGGGTCCCACTCAAGTGTTCACGATGGAAAATTTTGGATACCTTTGATACCCTACCATTTTTGCGCGCCCGCAAAGCTAGACTTTTTTAAAAATCGAGCTGCGGCGGCGCGCCGGTGCTCCAGAGGAAATGTGGATTGACTGGGAAAACCGCCACAATGTCGCAACAAGACAGTTTTGCAATAATAAAGAATAGCTTAAACCTGTTATATTGTACTTTTTTTTTTGTCAGATGATAAAGGCGTACTTTTTGATGTGTGTATAAAAAGAGAAATTGGACCATATCTCTACTTAGAATGTGTTTTTTTACCGCATACAAAAAATTGTCATAAAAAAGTAATTTCTGGAGTCAGGTTCGTCGGCTCGGTCTTGTTTTGAAAAATCTTGAATATTAAAGTCGGCTCTTTGAAATTTTAAAGAGCATGAGGAGATTTCCAGAAAGAAGCGCCCCCATTTTTTCTCGAACCTAGGTTTTTTACCTATTTGCAATGCTTACCGAGTATTAGATCACACCGCCTGATGGTGATAAGCCGAACCCCGTCTTTATGTAATAAGAATATGGTTTAGTGAGTTTTCTGTCCCGTGCACGACAGAAAGTCAAGCATGTTTTCTATGGGGACCGATTACGATAGCCTGCAAGTTCAAAACAAGTTTGCGGTGTTCTTTTGCACCTGTTTGTCCACTAAACCTTCCAAACGTTCACGGGTAGGTGGTCCACAATCGATCCAGTGAAATTTGAGAGAATTCATATCCTAAACAAATCTCCTCCGTCACTTTAAGTTCGGGGTTGTAGCGAATGGATCGGCGGCGTCGCGAAGATTCACCTTTTTAAAAAGGTGGCTGCGGCGGCGGGTTGCAGCCCTGGCAGCCGGCGGCGTCGTCGAATGCTTCACCCTTTTAAAAAGGTTGCTGCGGCGGCCGCCGCGAAGCTCTGGGTTGCAGCCATGCAGCGGCGGGCCGTAACGACTGTACTGTTGGTGAAATCGGGGTTGGGTTAATTTTGAAGCTCAGGGTTGCAGCTGCTGGCAGCGGCGGCGTCGCGAAGCGTCACCTTTTTAAAGGTGGCTGCGGGGCTCCGCGAAGCTCTGGGTTGTAGCCATTGGCAGCGGCGGCGTCGCGAGCTTCACCTTGTGAAAAACGGGCGGCGGCTGCGCCGCGAAGCTCTGTGTTGGCAGCCACTGTCAGCGGCGGCGTCGCGAAGGTTCACCTTTTTTAAAACGTGGCTGCGGCGGCGCCGCGAATCTCTGGGTTGCAGCCACTGGCAGCGGCGGCGGCGTCGCGAAGTTTTGGAAATAAATAATAATAAATAATAATTGTAGTAATAAATATAAAATAATAAATTTAAAATAAATATATAAATAAATCAACATATGTGGCTGCATCGAATTTTCAAAGCTCGGTTTCAAGCCATTGGCAGCGGCGGCGCCGGCGAAGCATTTCTGTTGTGAAATCGGTTGGGTGAAGTTTGAACTCAGGGTTGCAGCCGCGCTGGCAGCGCCCCGGCGTCGCGAAGTTTTAGAACTAACTAACCAACGAAAACACTTAATTTTAAGAGTTGTATTTAAAGAACGCCACATTCACCCTTGTTGGTTGAAAAATATGTAGTTGCTTACTGTCATGTAGAAAACACGCTTAAATTCGTTATTGATTTGGTTGAGAGAATATGTTATTTAGAAAACATGTTAAATGATAAGAGTTGTTGTAGTCATCAATTGCGTTTGAAGGTGAAGATATGTTACTGGTAGTTATTTAAAAAACAGGTTAATAATAGTGATGTAGCCAGCCTGTGGAATTAGGGTTTTAAAGGGTGTTTATGTGGAAGTTATGAGCGAAAAGGTTCTCTATTGAGGGAAAATATGTATTTTAAACATGTTAAATAAGCGACCAGCGCAAAAATAAATTTGGGGGTTCCATAGGGAACCCCCGGGCACGTAAGTGTTTGAAATCGGGCCCCCTTAAGGAATGACTCATTCAGTCACCCTCGTTGTTTGTTGACATGTTAATGATGTATGATAGAGTACGTATTAGAAATGATATGTGGACTCGATCCATAATCTCGCCTTCATGTATACATAAAGAGTACAAAGACTTTGTCCCCTCGTATCCAAACCACGGACGCTCAAGGCCTCAAAAGTCAGTAACGTTTTCAACTCACCTGTTATATTGCATACTATTAAAGACAAATGATTAGTCAGAATGTTTGAGAGTAAATCTTAAATGATACGAGTTTGTGTACGTATGATAGTTTGTGTTCGTGCATTTCGTTAAGAAGGAAATACTTAAACGAGCCACCCCTTTAAAGAACGAACCATCTACCTAGTTCGTTGAAGAAGAAAAATTAGTTATTAGGAAAACACTTAATGACTAGAGTTGTTTTAGTCAATTGCGTTTTTAAGAAGGATAAATGATAAGAAATTGGACTTTGTTGATTTGGAAGTTATATGTACGAAATGTAACACATTTGAGAAAACTTTAGGGCGAACTGAAAAGCAAAATTCAATGAAGCTTAAAATTTTATATCCTTAAATCGGCCCCCCCCCTTCACCTTTAAAGAACGATTCTCTATCACCTTGTTTGTTGACATGTTATGATGGAGTCTCTGTTCGTTCTTGGCGTTAATAATGATAAATTTACAGATGGGGTTTAGGGTGGGGTTGGTTACGACGGATAAACTGATTAGAATGACTTGTTCTTTGATTTGGAAGTTTGTGAGCGAACATGTACTCCATTTGATAAAATTATGGTGAAGGAGCATTCAATCAGATTAATATTTTATATACTTAAATCGGGCCTTCACCTTTAAAGAACGATCATCTTCACCTGTTGTTGACATGTTAAATGATTATAGTTTGTTCGTTCATTGCGTAAGAATGATAAATTTACAGATGGGGTTTAGGTGGGGTGCGTTACGAAGGATAAATGAGTAGAATTGACTTGTTCTGTGATTTGGAAGTTGTGAGCGAAAATGTACTTCAATTGAGCAAAATTGATGGTGGAAGCAATTCAATCAAGATTAAAATTTTATATACTAAATTGGGCCTTACCCCTTAAAGAACGCAATATCTTCACCCTGTTTGTTGACATGTAAAATCATATTGCAAATGTATTGCTACATTTGTGTAGGCATGATATCTTTATTTTTGCATGGAAAGAAATCCATATCATTGTGTTTGGTCTGTGTAGCCATTTTTTTCCCGGGTTACTATTTTGCCTCATGCTTTTAATAAGTAACTCAAATAAATATATTATTATTATTATTATAGGTCTGTGTTAGTTTTCATTGCGGTAAGAAGGGTAACTTACGTAAATCGGGCCACCCCTTTAAAAAACAATTCTCATCACCCTAGTTGTCTGAGAAAATTTAGAAAACCTGTTAAACGAGTAGAGTCGTGCTTTTCGTAATTGCAAGTAAGGATAAAATGATTATAATTGACTTTTTTTAAAAATGATTAAAAGATCAAAGTGCATGTGTGTTGTGGGAAATTAAATGCTTGTTAAGTATAGAAAGCACATTGAAGTGCGTTGACAAAACATGTTAAATGTTAGAGTTGTATGAAAGAACGACACATCTTCGCCATTGTTGGTTGAGAACATGTTAGTTTGCTTACATGTAAAAAACACGTTAATAAGTCTTTTTGGTTTGAAGAAAATATGTTATTTAGAAAACAATGTTAAATGATACGAGTATGTGTTCATCATCAATTAAGTTTTAAATTTAGAGAACTTAAATCGACCTTCCCCTGTAAAGAGAACAACATCTTCACCCTTGTTTGATTAAAATTATTATCTTAAATCGGGCCTCACATTCACCCTTGTTGGTGGACATGTAAAAATGATAGAGGCTGTGTTCGTTCATTGTGTTAAGAATAAATGCCCCACCCATTTAAAGAACGATTATCTTCACCTAGTTTGAGAAAATATGTTAAATGGTTAGAGTTTGTTTTCGTCAATTAAGCCTTAAATCGGGACACCCAGTTAAAGAACGAATTACTTCACCCGAGTTTGTTGAGAAAATATGTTAAATGGCTAGAGTCTGTTTTCGTCATTGCGCGTTTTAAGAAGGATGAACTGATAAAATTGACTTATGTTTGATTGGAAAGTAAATGATAAGAGTTTGGTGTCCGTCATGAATTGCGTTAAGAGTTTTACTATACTTAAATCGGAACTTTCCATTTAAAGAAGACTAATCTTCACCCTTCTTTGTTGAGAAAATATGTATTTATGTTTAAAAATACAATGTTAATGATAAGGGTTTTTTCTCTGTACACTGTGAAATCTAAGTAATTAAAGGATGTTTGGTTGGAGGTTATGAGCGAAAACGTACTCCAATTTGGTCGATTAATTTTACCCAGTACTCATCTTAACGGATTGAAGTTTGAAATATAACGGTGCGAAACTTACAGATGGGGTTTTGGGTGAAGGCAATTCAATCAGATTAAAAATTGTATAATCTTAAATCGGGCCTCCTCCTTGAAAGAACGATAATCTTCACCCTTGTTTGTTGAGAAAATATGTTTTAGAAAACATCATGTTATATGATTAGAGTCTGCATTCGTTTATTGGTTAAGAAGGTAAAACATTTAAAATATCAAAGATCTGGGGTCTTCTCTTAAATTAAAACATAGGTTTTGGAGGTTGCTCTTAATTTAAACTAGGATTGTATTACATTAAGAAGATAACTTTAAGAAACGACTCAACTTTCTTTTTTTTAGAAGTGGAAAAAATCAAAACAGTTAAATGTAAGAGTTAGTTTAAAGAACGACTCATCTTTCACCTTGTTGTTTAGAAATGTTAATAATGTGTTATTTAGCAAAAATGTTAAATGATTCGAGTCTGTATTAGTTATTGATTATGATACCAAATTCAAAGAGGTGGTGTCTCGGTTATGTGTGGCCTTCTTAAATGAAACATAGGGCTTTATATCAAGAAGATATCTTTAAACAACGATCCATTCTGCACCCTTCTTGTTTCAGGAAAATTTAGAAAAAAAATGCCAAAGTCATCAAGCGCGTTTAAGAAGTTTTAATACGAAGCCACATGTGCCAGGGATACGACGACGGCTCGTGTGATCTGAGGTCCTGGGACGAGTCCCCACTGCGACCAATGTGTTGTGCATTCGCTTGCCTCCTCTCCACGCCAGGGGTGAAATGGGGAGCTGTTAGCGGGAATAAAAAACAAATCTAAGTGACGACCACTCTTCACCTGTTGATTTAAACATGTATTATCTTAAATCGGGCCTAACCTTCACCCTTGTGTGTTGAATGTTAAATGAATAGATCTGTGTTCGTCATTGATGTTAAGGAATAAATGCTAAAATCGGGCCACCCCTTTAAAGAACGAATCATTTTCACCCTAGTTTGTTGAGAAAAAAAAAAAAAAAAAAAATATGTTAAATGGCTAGGTTTGTTTTCGTAATTAATGGACTTAATCGGGCTCACCCCTTTAAAGAAAACGAATTATCTTCACCCTAGTTTGTGGAGAAATCGGTTTAAGGGCTAGAGTGTTTGTCGTCAATGCGGGTAAGAAGGATAAACTGATAAAATTGACCTTATTGTTTGACTTGGAGTAAATGATAAGAGTTGTGTTCTCATTATTGCCGTGTAAGAAGTTTTATATATTAAATCGGAACTTTCCCTTTAAAGAACGATTCATCTTCACCCTTGTTTGTTCTGAGAAAATATGTTATTTATTTTTAATATCATGTAATGATAAGGGTTTTTCTCATGTACCCTGTGAAAATCCGTAGAGGTAAAGGATGTTTGGTTTGGAGGTATTGAAGCGAAAAGTACTCATTTTGGTTCGATTAAATTTACACAGTTACATCATCTAAACGGATTGAAATTTGAAATAACGGCGCGACCGAAACTTTACAGATGGGGTTTAGGTGAAGGCAAATCAATCCAGATTAGAAAATTGTTATAATCTTAAATCGGGCAATCTCCTTTAAGACCGTACTCATCTTCACCCTGGTTTGTTGCGGGGAAAAAATGTTCTTTAGAAAACATGTTAGATGATTAGGTCTGCATTCGTTTATGGCGTTAAGAGGATTAAAATTCATTTAAAATATCAAAGAGCTTGTGTCTTCTCTTAAATTAAAACTAGAGTTTTTTGGAGTTTCTTTAAATTTACAACATAGGATTACAATAAGAAGGATAACTTAAAGAACGACTCAACTTTTTTTTAGAATTGAGAAAAAAATTACCAAAAACCTGTTAAATGTTTAAGAGTTAGTTTTAAAGAACGATCATCTTCAACCTGTTTGCTTTAAGAATGTAATGTGTATTTAGAAAACATGTTAAATATTAGGTCTGTATTAGTTTATTGGTTTAATGATTACAAATATCAAGAGGGTTGTGTTTCTTTATTGTGTTGCTTGAAGTTAAACATAGGGCTTATAATTAAGAAGGATATCTTTAACAAAGGATCCATCTTCACCCTTCTTGGTTTAGGAAAATTTTTAGACCAAACAAGAATAGTCTTTAAAAAAAGACAAGCATCGCCCTGAGCTAGTGTTTGACAGGCGGGCAGGGCATGCCAACCTAACAGCAACAGCGATCAAATCCTAGGAAAAATTGTATAGCAAAAATCTTGTATATTTATTGACCTCATGGTAAAGGGGTAACAATATCATATCTCTGAAATTGACTAGTTAAACGTCTTACAATTGTATGCAAGTCTTTCAAACATCGTGGGTGGAACAATTCCAGCAGCCATTATATTTGTTATTGCAGTATGTGGATGTTGCCTTTGAGAACGAGTGAGACCTTTTTACAGGAATTTATATATGCATTATTTTGTGATTATATTCAAAAAATGTGACTGTTCTTCAAACAAGAAAACGCGACAAATCTGACAGTATGTTGTAATAGTACAACGTATAAAATGTTCATAACTTGCTGATCTTTAGAGAGAGAATGAAATAGCAACAGCAATACAAGTATTGAGCTGGTATTTTCATCTGCCACTGGCAATATAGATATTTGCACACATAGGCCTAGAATTGCAGGTTGCATAAGTATTATTTATTACATGTACTTTTGGTAATTAAAATCAACACTCTTAATGATATCTCTCAGTATTTTGAAAGAATTTTTCTGTTGTCGTTTTAACAATGATTCACAATTGGGGTCATTTGTAATTCAGATAGTATAACAACTAAGAAAGTGAATGACACATCACTTGTGTTGGAAAAATGAGACTCCTTGTCGCCATCTTAACAATTTGCCAATTTAATTATGTGTATGAATCTTTATAATGCATAGTGCAACCGTAGTACAAAAAAAGCTAGAGGGAATTTATTGTATTAAAAATTAGAATGAGATATTACATTGCCAATGATTCATTACTGCCATGTTGTGATGTATGACAGTCCATGAATTGCCAATCATTATTGTTAAAACATCCCCATTATATCAGTTGCTAATAAGTTAGTTCGCAGGACGTAATGACCTTTAACCTTAGTATGTGATCTTTAAAATTATTAAATAATGGGAAGTTCTAGAGCTGCATACATGATCCTTGATCGCATTTAATTCACTACACAAACGATTAACCAACTTCCAAAACTATTTACCAATCTTTAGAACCTCCATAGCGACCTTTGGACTTCACGTTCCATCAGGGGTGATAGTTCGGGAAGATAGCATATAAAAGATATCTACATCTATACCATTTATGGAGTGATGTAGAAATATTGCCTGGAAATATAGTCAAACAAACTATAGAAGAATACATTGCGACATCCAGAATACAGATTTGAATAAAATATGAGCGCATTGCTGTACAATGTTACCAGCAACAGACCCAACCCGACCACATTTCCTTGTTGGTAACCGGTACGCAGACAAGTGTCTATATTCAGGTTAGTCCCTGGCTTTCTTCTCACTCGTGGTCAAGTACTACTTTGCATTGCAAAGTATACCACCCATTTCCCTTTG
>JAMKCH010023151.1:0-20164 GCA_023653785.1 Ophioderma brevispina
GCCGTAAAACACCGATTCTGGGGGGGTCAGGAGCTCGAAAAAACCGGGTGTAATTATTCAAATCTAATTGGCAAAAAACTGACATTGTCGATCTAGGTTCAAAAGAAGATATTTAGACATGAATTTAAACTTCTCTCCTGCAAATTTCATGCTCTACTAGCTTAAGGAAGGGTCAAAGAATGACTGATACAAGAGAGCGTCATAAGCACTGTTTTCAATAGGAAAATCAATGTACTGAGCCCCCCCTATCCCTTTGGTTGGCACTTTTTTCAATCCTTTTCCATAAGCATGTACAAATTTATGCATTTTAATACAGCCTTGGAATGATTCTAATAGCCGACATCACACTTTTGCCTCTCATTGACTTGCAAGCAATATTAGGATCAAAATACCCAGCACCAACTGTAGAGGAGCATCCAATTGGCTGAGACACTTGTCATCCCTAGCAGTAGCAGGCATGGCCCAGATTTCATCCCTCTTTGTACTTACATGAATGGTTGTTTGACTTGCTGTGTGCTGTGGCTGTGCTCATAGGAGCTGATATATTGGCACCTGGTGTAATGGGTGCACCTCAAGGTATACACATTTTAGGTTGTATAAAGAGACACTGGCACTTTGAAAATAGTGCGCCCTCTAGTTTTTGTTTTTCAAAATTGTATGTTGCATGTTATAAAGCTTTTAATATACATTAGCCTGCCCTGAAATTATTACCCAAATCAGCGCGCTTAGGGTAAACAAACATTTTAATAATAATGTCGCCAGCGACATTAATTCACCAGACGACGGAATGGCGTGTAACACAAGAAAGCGCACACTAGAGTTGATTCTCAGGGCCTATTACCTACCTACCTTGCTTGACCGGCTGTGACCTTTGTGGTTTTAATATAATGATATGAGAAAGAGGTTTGATGAGTGAGATGTTGTATGCTGATGACTTGGTTTTTAATGTGCAGACAATGGATTGACTGAGGAGAACTTTAGAAATGGAGGGGCGTTTTTGAGAGTAATGGTCTTAAGGTAAACCTTGCACTTGGGAAGACAAAGTGCTGGTGAGCAGGATGGAGAGTGAGTTTGTAGCGAGTAAGGTGACCCATGTGGCGCGTGTGTGTGAAGAGGAAGAGTAAAACAAACTTCGTGTGGTGTTAGAAATGTGAAATGGATCCATGGGAGGATGCACAAAGATGAAGAAGTGACCCCCATTCTTGGCAAGAGATTTTTATGTGCAAGATGCGAGAAGGGAGCTGGAGGGATGATGGGAACAGGAGACAGACGTGAGATGAGGTTGGAGTCTGTGGAGTTCACTACCTTGGGATAAAAAGTTAGTGGGGGTGGTGGATGCGAGGTGGCTGTACAGCTAGAGTTAGGTATGGATGGGTAATTTTAGAGAATGTGGGGAGTTGCAAGGAAAAGATATCCTTTGAAGATGCATGAAAGGAATGGTGTATAAGAGCTTTGTGAGATCTGATGCTGTATGGGATGAGACGTGGTGTCTGAGGAAATGATATGGGGGATTCTGAGGAGGAAAGAGAGAGCAATGATAAAGCTATGTGGTGGGTGAAGTTTTTGAGATGAGAAGACTGAGGACTTGATGCAGATGTTGGGTTTGGAATAGGCGATTGACCGTTTGGCAAAGGCGAATAGTGTACTTTGGTATGGCATGTGTGGATAAAGAAGACTAGGCATGCCTGTAGATAGGGCTTTTGAGTTCGAGGGGGCGGTTTAAAGGAGGAAGGGGACGTCCAAAGACTTGGAAGAAGCATTGGATGAGGAAAGTAGGAGGGTTGTGTTGAGGATGGAGGATGCATTAAGTTACGGCAAACTTAAAAGTTGCCTACATTACTGGATGTCTTTAGCCTCGTTATAATGTCCCTTTCTGCTTTTGTTATGTTTATTTTTTGAGTAAAATATATCTCTATTCTTCCAATGGCCAGACTATAATTAATTTGAGCGATCAATTGAGAAATTTCAATATTTTCTGAAAATGTGCCAGGCCCACTTTAATCAGAATGTCTCTAGCTTAACGTCCATGCATTTGTGTTTGTGTGTTAATTAAAAACAAAGATAATGCTAAGCCCACTTGTACCACAGAAGTAAGTCACTGTCAGTGATATTGCTAAATCCGAAAATCGAAAAAAACATCAAATCAGATTTTTGGCATCATTGTAACAAAGTACAAGGTATCCTAACATACCACGCAAATGATATTACAGAAGCTACCTAATAAGGACAAAATCGAAAGTTTTAGTCATAACTGCCGTTCGGAAAAGCACTTCCTGCAACGTATTGAATGGGGATTCTATCTTTGAACACTGCCGTTTCTGCCTTTCCCCTGTAATTATTCGTCAGTTTTGGAAAAAAGTAACCTATGAGAAATTCAACAGACTTCTGCTTCAGCGTTCAGCTATTCCTCTGCAAACGTATAGATAATTGACTCTTTCGGATAAATCACTGATAGTGTCCCTTAACACAGTTACACAGTCTGATTAGTTCACACGTGGATTTTGCTACTAACTTGACTCAATAAATGAAGTTTACAAGACTATGATTATTCATAAAAATATTAATTTTAACAAAAAAACAAAAAATTTTAAACTTATTAAATTTAAAAATTTAAGGAGAGTAGATAGTAAACATTGGGATGTTAACCCAATACTGGAGTTGCAATAGTCTGAATGAGGTGTATATACTTTGTACAGTTCTCCCCTACAGCCAACTTGTAACCAATTCCAATCTATCTGCTTGAAGTCACTGTCGTCCTGCAAGAATTGCAGAAGCGCAAATAGGGATGCCTCTGGTCGTTCATAGTATGTTCTGTGGGTGTGGTTGTGTGGTGTCTGTGGTCAAATGTTAACCCTTATATATTCATGCCGTATGAGTTCCATCAGGGCCCTTACATGATGTAACTTGGTGGAAAGGAGGGGGTGGTGAGGTGGGGTGACCTTTTGGTGACCTCATGTGACCTTGGTGACCTCATGTAACCTTTGGCTGGTCAAAATGTAAAACCCTTATATATGGCATCTGCCGTGTGAGTTCTGAAGGGCACGAGATGGTAACTTGGTGGAAGGAAGGGGGCGGGGTGGGGTGACCTGGTTGGTGACCTCATGTGACCTTGGTGACCTCATGTGACTTTGGCCCCCATTCTTAAACCTACGGCAGCATGACACGCGCTGTCCGGGCCCCGTGATGTATTTTTATAAGAGTATTTTCTAATAAAGCCATCAGGTTTGGTGCTGTGGTCTCTGTGTTTGGTGATGTGAATGGGACATGTCGTAGGGGATTTACGAGAAGTTTACTGAAGAGAAGATCTTCCTGGGCATGGTACAGCTCTCATGAGCATAACACATGCTTTTGTTGAGACTGAAGAACGCCGAAGGTAAGGAAGCAGACTTTTGTATTGGGAGTTGTAGTTCATGCATACAGAATGTTTTGTTCTTCTCCTCATGTAGCGCAAATTTCTGAATTCCGATCTTGTGGTATGCAATTGTTGAGATGTTTAAAGTGATTGTCAATGCAATTCATCACCCAAAGATCAAAATATTTGAAATTTGTAAGAATAGCTAAAAACTGCGATAAGTTTGTAGAATTCTCATAAGTTATTTTTGCACTGAAAAATGAGCAAAAAGGAAGAAAACACAGTGCTCAAAGATTTTGAATCTCCATTCAATGACGTGTTGCAGAAGCCTGCCGACAGAAAGTACGTGATTGAAAGTTCCAATTTTGTCCTTAATAGTTTTGCTTTAGTCTTAGCACTTTTATGGTATGTTGGGATACCTAATTACGACAAAAAAATATGATTTTTGATTATTTTTTTTTATTTTTTGATGTTGTAGCTATTTAATGATAGTGCCTTTTTTTTGTAATACATTATCATTTGCTTAGGAAGGATCCGAAAATTGCGATTTGTCAGGATGTTCTGTATTAAACGTTATAAGTCACTGTCCAGTGACTTTATGACACCTTTTTTGTAGCCTCAAAACCTCAGTTCATAGGTGCCACCCCTTAGGGACTTGATGTCCTGGTAGTGTTTAGGGTCAAAACAAAGGTTTAAGGTTTCATGTGCAGAGTGTGCAGAAAAGGTACTGGATCGTGAAGAGGCGACACTAGTGGTTCAAAAACAGCCTTGTTGTTTGCATTATTAATCTGCTTACAGTTTGATGAAATCAAATAGTCATTTTAATTGAAGTACACCTTGGCTGGTATTTCTGAAAGGAGAGTGGGGGGAGTAACTTTCGACCTGGGTTTAAACCAGGGTTAGTCCTACAAGATGGAACATGTTTTTCACTCAAGGATACTGTGAATGTTAATGTAACGGGTGAGAAAATTCCTCATGGTATGGGATATTCCAGCCCATACATGAGGAATTTTCTCTCACGTTACAGCACATTTTAGAGTAGTGTAAGAAAAAAAGGTCCCCTCTTGTAGGTAACCCGGAGTTTAAACCCGGGCCTAAAGTTAGTCTCCCTTTCAGATACCAACCCCTTGTCTTCAGCAGAACATCACAAAACAGGGATAATGTAACTGATTATGACAGCATTCGATTGCCTTATGATTCTATAGATATACGTGCATGTTTCCACACTCACCATCATCATTGTAGAGATAGCAGAGTTTGGGACTTTAAAGAGGGGACACCACCTGATCCTCCCCCACCTTCACACCATCAAACCTGAGATTTTCCATTCTGATGACTTCAGGGTAAAATAGGTTCATTTACAGTAACTGTGGTAAAATAGTTTGTACAGTACTCTATGGGCTATTTGTAAATACACGTAATAAACTGCAATCATTAAAATGGATATGACAAATTCAAATAAATATTGAAATCAACAGTTCTTGAGATTAAAGTTTGTTGGTGTGGCCCTTCCTATTGTGGGTAATTGTGAGCTTCCAGATGGCTGGCGGGGCACTTTGCTTGTCCGTGTGCGTGTGTGTGGATGTGTGTGTAACACTAAAATGTAAGTGTTTTGTGTGTATTACCAGGGCCCACACTATGCTTATATTCTTGAATATAGTGGAGCGGTTTAAACTGCGAACTGCGAAATTCTAGTTCTGTATTTCAGTTATATAGGCCACTGTGTTACTTGTGTCTAGTTAGGACATTTGAAACAAAAATTGTTGTAGTTTAAAACAAAAATATGTTAATATAGTTCATTAGGGAAGCACTAGGTGGCCACAAAAAAGTCGATTACTGTTTTTTGATTGGTTATTGTGCCAAAAAGGCCAGTAATTGTTTGAAAGTTTTCGAAATGTACATTTGGGGGTCTAGACATCTATCGCGGCCATTTTTGCACGCTTTTGTTCTGTTCAATGAAAGAGTGAGACAGGACCTTTGTTGTCTCTTGGTCTCGTCTACTCTTTCATTGAAACACTATAAAAGCGTGCAAAAATGGCTGAGGTAGACTGCTCTAGCAAGACCAGTGTCATGTGTGGTACAAGGCAAGATCTAGTCGTATTTGAGTGTTAAAAAGTAGGTATTTTTCTGAAAATGATATGAGGAGTAAGCCTACTTGTAAATCGATTATGGTCCGCATATTAGTGTGCAGTACACTGCAACTTCCATTGACGTGCAAATCTCGGCCTCCAGGCCTCTTGACTTGCTCACTTTAATATATATTGTCCATTGGTTTATAGTCGGTTGTTTTTGTAAAGAGAGTACCGGTTCCCAAAAGTATACCTTTATTCTCTTAATAGTATCATCCCCTTAAGGGAAAATACATCAAGGCTGCCTGCCACATTCACACCGTGTGTATGTGACAAAAAAGGAATCCAAGGGATGGGATCAGATTTTATAGAAAGGTTGGTAAAGAACAACTTATCTAATTTGTTTCTTTTCTTTTCTTTAGTGGTGTTGCCATCAGAATGACAGACCCTGTATTTGACTGTCCATCCTCAACTTGTCCGACAGATAAATCTTTCTGCAGAATTGGCCGTCCATAGTAGCCGGGCATGTAGTCACCACAATCAGGAGAGGTAGTGCTGGACATGTGTGCTGCTCCAGGTCAGTGTGAAACATTATTATAGTAGCTGTCACAAAAGACGGCCCTCGCTTCTCAAAATGGGGCATATCGTGTCGTAAACACCGAGTGGAGTCCGATTGGCTTTTTGTAAGAATCTGTCCAAGCATACAACAGCGCGTTGATTGGATTGGCTGATTGCGCATTTGAATTCCAATAATTTTGCGCAATAGACCCCGCCCATATCGCTCATTAGCTAATCGCAAGCGTATACGCAGTCAAGCGAGGGTTCTTCTTTTGTGACAGCTACGTTAGTGTCAGAGCAAATTATGTTATATTTCACGTTAAGCCATCTTAAAAGCACCAACCAACAACTGTATCAACCAACCTCCCCTGATACTTGGGGATGCTGTGCCTGATTAAAGCAAAACAGCACATTTTTTGAAGAGCGTCTCCAATTTTCAAATTTGATATTGTTGTACAGTTAATGTGGTACTTTTCTGAGAACCTACCACCTGTGAAACGAGATGCTCAAAATTACTATTTATCATGAATACGAGTTTGTAAGAAGAATTGGATCCACATGTATGTTCAGAAGTTATGTCTTTCCATGATTAAATAGTGCCCACCTTGAAAATGACCCTTCGTTGACCATCCTGACCATCAAACACTATGGAGAGCTGGCTGTATTTCTGAAATCTCCTATCTCGTGCTGAATAGTGGTGCATTAGCCATGAGCCAAGCTGTGCCCTCTTTAGGGGAGCTGTTTTTGGTAAAAGTGACCTCACTCCCTAAAATGGGCCTTTTTGGACTTTTGAACATCGCATCACCAAAAGTAGACTTGTCAAATTTTTCCTTAATTTTGCGGACCGTTTAATAAAAAAAGTCACAAAAAGTACATTTTGTCCCTTTTGTGCAATTTGGGGTACAACACAATAAAGCTTTTCACAAATGATCGCGTCCACTTTTGTGGATCGATCCCAAATGCAGTAGTTTTCTGAATACTGGACGTGCATGCACACTAACACCTTAGTTACAATGTAAAAGCAAGGAAGATTTTTATTGCTATGCTGCTAATCACAGAAATGTTTATGCTCCAACTCATTGGTGCAAAAAGCCTTTTTCAATCAATACACATGTATGCCATCTTCCCCGATCACCCACTCATGTGGAACCTCATATGCACGCAAACACACTTGTGCCATCTCCATCGATCACTGCTCAGTGTGAAAAGCTTTAATATCCAGCAAATCAATTGATGCCAGCTTTCACCGGATCACTGGCTTCATGCAAAAAGCCTTAATATCATCAAACACACAATGATGCCATCTTCCACCGCTCACTGGCTCAGTGTAAAAAGCGTTATATGCAAGCAAACACATCGATGCCATCTTCCTCTAGAGAAATTGTATTTTTCTTTCCAGTACAGTGGAAAACTACTCACTTATAGCTACCCTTATGGGGAACACAGGTGTGTGATTACGCTAAGACAGTCATCATGAAAGTCGAAACCCTACGAGAGAATGCAGACAGACTCAAGCTGACATTGTCAGACCTTTGCTTATGACTCCACAAAGGCATGTCAGCAGGATGCACTCTGCAATGCAGGTATAGATTAGATCTACATGTGACATGAACCAGTGTGGAATTTACTCATTATCCTAAAATTTCAAAATACAAGAAACAATTCCTTGAATCTCTATTGTTGCCACCTTTTGCAATCACTAAAACCTTGTCTTACAATTGACCTGAGATGAAACCTTTGGGGGCTTGGGGTTGATACTCACTGACCTCATCAGCTGATGAGGTCCCTCTACTTTACCTGTAACCCAAATTTTAGTTGCAATTGATTTAATGTTTTTTGAACTGGCACTAAAACTTTCACGCAACTTTTAACATCCAGACAGACTGAACCATGCAGACAGACAATAGACAGACAGACAGGAGGACGACTGGGTACTGCCCTGACTAGCAACAACACAAAAATTAAGCAAAAAAATGTGCATATAGAAAGGATGGGGGGGGTTTTTTGTGATGACAATCTTTTAGGGTGACCTATCTGCATGGGGTTGCAGAGAAGTCCAGGTTTTTTTTTTTTGCTACAAACATGACTGTGTGTAAAGACTTGCGCACATTTTTCCACCTCAGGATCAGCGACCCCAGTAGGGGTCACAGGATCATAAGAAGGTGGGTTCGTGAATCTTATTAGGAAAACAAAAATTTATTGGTAAGAAAGTATCATAACAATAATTGAAAGGATGGTGTGATGTGACATCCTCTAGGATGACCTATCTGAGGTTTGAAAGAGAAAGCCCCAGGTTTTTTGCACCAAACACGACTGTGTTGAAACTGTGCAGCATTCCAACCTGGGAATTGAAAACCCAATAGGGGGTCAAGGCTCATAAGAATGGTGGGTTGTGAAGCTGACTTAGGAACAACGAAAACTTTATTGGTAAGAAACATGCAGAACAGAATTGGTGATGGTTATCCCTGCTGTAGGGTGGCCTGCTGGATGGGTCGTCCCCTGCTCCATGGGTTGACCTTGCTCGATGGTCGTGCCCTGCTGGATGGGTGTTCCTGCTGAAGGGTCGTTCCTGCTGGATGGGCCGTCCCTGCTTGATGGGCCGTCTCTGCTTGATGGGTCGTCCCTGCTTGATGGGTCGTCCTGCTTATAAAAGAATTTGGCTATTAATTCAATGGTGCCAGTGGGGCAGTTGCCCCCTAATTTTGTTGCCCCAGGTTGTATTATTTTTCTGTAATATTGTCTGTATTCCAGGTGAATGGCTCCCACCATTGCCACCATACGACCACAGTACATTGACAGGATTTGTGTTAGATGCACCATGCAGTGGCCTGGGACAACGCCCACAGATTAAAAAACAAACCTTAGTATCGATAGGACCCTATGCTCATATCACATATCCAACGCAAACTTTGGATGTCTGTGAGTACTCTGCAAATCCTAAAGGTACTAGGTTTTGTTAAAGAGAACATGGCACATTTGAAAAATAGTGCACCCTAACAGATTTTTCAAACTTGATAGGTTTGCATGGTGTAAAGCTTTTATTTATTAGCCCTCACCGAAATGATGAAGCCCAAATCAGCGTCCTATAGGTAACAACATTTGAATAATTAATGTCGCCGGGCGACATTATTCAGCAGAGATGACAATGGAAATGGTGTTTAACACAGAAAATGCGCACCTTATGCATGTTTCCCACGGCATTCACCCGTGTTTGACCAGTCTGCGACCGTTGTGGTTTTTAATATCAATGAGCACGAGTCTTATGATATTTCATGTAATATACGCAGGGGAGTGTGAAGTTAAAGTAGGAAAAACTTATTGAAGTTGAAGGCCATACAAAATTACCTGGAGGTCTTTAACCTCTTATTAATGCCCTTATCAGGCTGAAGTTTGAGTAGTTATTTTCTGTGTTAAAATGTATCTCTATCTACAATGGCTTAGACTTATTTGAGAAACAATGAAGAATTCAAATTGTGAAAATGTGCCAGTGCCACTTTAAAGTGCCACCCGATTGTAGAAGGGCCATCACCAACATACTTAATTCCAAAATTTACTTGGAATTGACTACCATTTTAAGTGTGACACGATAATGTGTATAGTATAGTACACATAGGAGTATGTAACAACTAATTTCCTTTACAGATTCAAACAGGCAAATAATGTGAAAAAAACAGGACTCAAGAGTTTCCCGACGATTGCTGTAAAATTGGTTTTGCCAGTAATCGGAAGGGGAGGAAGGTCATACTGTGCGTCAACTGCCACACCAGCACAGACTTCATTATTCCCTTCTCGTTCTCTCCCTCCTTCCCCTTTTCTCTCGCCTTTCCTGTTTTCCCTTCTCTTCCATTCCTTCACTCTTCTTCCCTCTTCCCCTTCTTTTCACACTTCTGTTCCCATGATTTGCTTCTTCGTCCCCATTTTAGTTGTCAGGTGAAGACTGCCCAGTCCCCGCTGATTATCCACGGATCGGGTAGTGCTCTTATTCCAAATATCAGTGGTGTCGATCAAGAACTTAGGTTGACTTTGCATTCAGCTCCATTTCCTGATATTTTAAAGGATTAAGTGATTTTTTTTTTGATAAAACACTGGGTGTGGTCCTGCAAAAGATTGGCAAGGTCAAATAGGGGTCATCTTGGGTCCATAGTCTTTAGCTTCATTACACTATAAGTGTCATATTTACATTGTGTTCTGCTTTGGCAAGTCAGTAGAGTTGTTAAGCCAGGGTGGGCACTCCCTTGTTTTACAGTACATGTACCATAACCACAGAGGAGAATGAAGGCCTAGTTTAGTGGGCTTCTCAGGTCATTTCCACACTTCATCTCTCCCCTTCAGTTATGTGTATCACAATCAGGAGCCCTATTTCCTACCTTTTGAGTCGCCATTTTGAGATGTTTTACATTGAATGTTTCTATTAAAGGTTTGTGTTCTGAGCATCTGTAGGAACACCTTACCTCCCAAAAGTGGTATTGATTTGATATCAGATTAACGGCACAACATTTTTTTCTCATTGTCATCCTGAAATTTCAGTCTTCAACAGGGCTGGAAAAATGTCCTGGAAGTCAAATCAATTTCCTGCTGAAGCAATATATTTTCATTTTGCTACTAAAGCCTTTGTATTTTTTCTTGGTCCGTGTAAAAATATGTAGTTAATTTAAGCTGGAAGTATGAGACTTTCCCATTAGTCTGAGAAACTGGAGACACCAATGCTTTATTACCAAAACCGGCCGGATTCTTACTCACGTGGTAGCCTATACGCAGCTCCACCATGTCTACCCTACCGCGGCAGCTACTGCCCAGTACACACTGGGCTAAATTGCGAGGCGGTAGCTGCAAGCTAGGGCTTACAAGTACACAGTTATTTAGGTAAACAGTAATGTGGTTACTCTGCTTTACCTACCCAATGGCTACCCTGTAGATGCCCAATAGGTGGAGAGAAGGTGGCTGTTGATTAGACAGTACCGGAGTAGCACGCAGCTACCAAGTAGCTACCCCGCGCGTTACCACGCGGCCATTTTGAGAGTGGATGAAATTTCATGAAATGAGGGCGTATACACTCGGGGCCTCCGTTTAGCATTTTGGAACGTTTTTAGGAAAATCATTGACGAAATTCAAATCGGGAATCATCAAAAACCCCCATATTACCGCACTTGTAAGATAAAAAATGCAATATATGCCAAAAATCTCAAAAAAACAAAATTGGCCATGAGAAATAATGCGCGCGCTGAGAGCGGTGTAACCACGTAGCTACTACACGACGGTTGGCAGACAGCCGCGGTGTGTACACTATCAGTCTATTGCGGCAAAATACACGGAAGGCCTGGCCCGGCGAGTGTACGGGTCTAGTGGTAGGTAATCCCCAGTCTACTCGGTGGTAGCTGTGTGGTATACTCATGAAGAAAAATTGCCGTGTAATGACATGAATAAAATGTGGTGTGATCAAGCAAAATGAGTCTGCAGTCGGTCAGATTCAATTTGTTATTTTCCATGTAACTGATGACACCAGTAAAAAGCTTACATTTTGCTGAAACCCCCATCAAAGTGGCCAATTAGTTCAACAGATATATCAGTGCGTGTGGAAAAATCAATTGGAAACAAAAGAAATTTTCTCCTTGTTTGGGCTCTATCACAAATGAATATTTGCAACTTCCGATCTTTTGCGTGACTACATCACAAATATGACGAACCTAGTGAATGACCATACAATTTACCAGTAAAGCCCTTGGTCCTGGTTTAGACCCTTCCTCTGGTTCCATCGTTCGACTTAAAAATAATGCGTTATGTAACTGACTAGGGAGCGAATCACAGGCTTAAAGAAGACACGGCACATTTGAAAAATATTGCACCCTCAAGAATTTTCAAAATCTCTATTTTGGCAGGGTGGTACAGGCTACTTGATACGAAAAGCCCTCACCGAAATGATTAAGAACCAAATCAGCTGCCTTATGGGTACACAGAACGATTTTTATAATAAAAGTCGCCGGCGACGCGAATTCAGCAGACGACGAAACTGGCGAACACAACGCACGCACACCGTATGAATGTTTCCCACGCTAGCACACTGTACTGAGCGGTCTATAAATTTGTGGTTTTTAATATCAGTGAATTACGAGTCAAAAATATATGTAATTACAATTTTTGTTGATAAGTTGTGGAAAACTTAAAAGTTGGCCTACAAATTACCTGAATGGTCTTTATCCTCATATCATGTCCCTATTCTGTTTTGGGTATGTTTTTTTATTGTGTAAAATATATCTCTGTTCTTTCAATGGCCTAGACTACTTTTGAGAGCAAATTGAAGAAATTTCAGTTCGATGAAAATTGCCAGTGGCCAGTGCCGCTTTAAATTACCCTAATGCAAACTTAACCAAGTTGCATGGTCACAATTCTAATCATGAATTCACCCTAAGATTTTCTTTCATTGCACTTTGGTACTTTATCTAATTCACAAAACCTTTGCTTTATCTTTTATTTTAATTAATTTACAAAACCGAAAACAATAAACGATGAAAACCTAGATTTTTTAATTTCCTTTCACACCACTCTGAAACATTCTCGCATGATGCTGATACTGCTGGCGCAAATTTTAGGCGGGGTTTCCCCATTTCAAAATAAAGGGCGGGACTATTTTTAGACTAATCCCTGGAGTACGTCACACGTGGATCAAAGTGGATTATTTTCCTCGCCAGGAAACTCTTTGTTCACTTTTTTGTTAGTTCGTCTAATACCGTTACACTACAAAACGCGTGCTGTAAAATGGACGTCTGACAATTAGGTTCAACTTTGCATTGTGGTTAAAGTGCTCAGCTCATCGATACAATAATCCCTATTATCCTAATTTTCATTTTATGCCGTACCTGTTTATATTATGCAACTAAACCAAATTGAATTGTATTTAAAGTTACAAAATCAAGAACATCCTTACCTGGATGTCCTGACCTTTGTGTAACTGGATGAATGGATTTAATTATATCATAAATGTTTAGTTCTGGTTGTGTTTGATTTAACCGATCCACACCTGGACACACGGTGACGAAGGCGCGAACAACATCGGTACGGGAAAATGCCAGTTTGCTCCTTGAAATGAATATTGAGCCCTTTGATGAGCCTACGCCTCATGTGGTAACGCACCAAAACCTTGATAGTTTTCGTTTTCATGAGAACAAAGGTTAACAAATTTATCATTCAGTAAACATGAATTTATGAACACCTATATTAATTGAGGCATGTTTAATTTCACTATTTAGGACTATAGCGCTTAAATTTTTTTTTTTGCCCACTTGGCCATTCTATTGATGGGAAGAAAGTTTATTTATAGTGCACCTTAGTATCAATGCGCGCACGCTTGCAGTACACTTTGTATCGTATGGCGCTTACACAGATACTAGATTACGCTCGGGGCCGTGTCTCTTCATGTAAACTGAGCGTGTGAGCACTGATAAGCACTGTATGAACGGGATATATACTGTACTTCCTCAGGAAAGCCTAGTATTAGGAAAGATCTCAGGGACTACAACACAATGAAATTACAGTATTCATGTCTTCTGAATGATAAAGTTTGATATCAGTTGTCATATTCTGGGAGCAGAAGGTTTGATCCTCTTTGTCTGAAGATGTTCAAACATAAGTTCCTACACCTTCATTTGTGTTGGGTGCTGTTTTATCGGCACCTCTGAGGCTTGCAAAACAGTTGGCTTCGATTAGCAATGAGTGTTGCTTGCTCAAGTATTGGAAAAAAATGAAGCTGATTTGCATTTGTGACCCCCACAACTCTAACACTAAGACCCTCCCACAACTGTTAAATCTAAGATACCCACTATAAAACTAGACCCCTCACATAAAACTAAGACCATAACCTAACCCTAACTCTCCACTGTGGGGTCTTGGTTTTATATTTGGGGGCATAGTTTTATAGTTAACAGGGGCCTAGTTTTATATAGTGGGGATCTTAGTTTTATAGTGTGGGTCTTATTTTTATAGTCACCCATTATCAAACTAATACATAGATTACAGGGGTGTCGCAAGGATGAGCCAAACAGAATTTAACCAGATTTATACATAGATTGGGTTTGAATGAGTACAGGAAACAGTTAAGAGATGACCAGACATACATAGATTAAAAATGGTTACTACCCCATATAATGATAATAATGACTTTATTCATTGGGTGTGGTTCATCCTGTTAAAGTGCCTTAACCCGAACCGTGACCTCGATCCCCCCCTTTCACACCATCAAACCTGAGATTTTGGTACCATTGAAAGCTTGTTTTTCTCATCTCGCCTGACGACTTCTTTCCCACATTCTGATGCCTCAGGCAAAATTATGGAATACGGTGGCGACGAAAAAAAAACCCTGTAATTACGGGCGAGCGGCCTTTCGAGTAGGGTCGGTCGTACGGTGCGAATGTTTTCTTTTTTAAATTTTTTTTTCTTTCTGGAAGTCAAAATTAGCCTAAAATAGCCCCAAAAATCTGAAAAATCAAGAAAAAAATAACAAATTTTTCAAATTTTTCTAAAAAAAAAAATAGCAAAATTGATAATTTTGGGCTAGAAAACAGGCTGATTTTACTGATTTTTGGAAAAAGTTAAAAAAAAAAAAAAATTCTCAAAACTGAAAAATCAGAGTCGGTTGGGCCCGTAAACAGGGTTTTTTATTTCGGTCGCCCTAACCGAAATAGTTTGTACAATACTCGATGGCTTTTCTAAATACAACTAAATTAACCCCGCTCACATGCACAATATTATTTTTGATTCAAACCAATTTTTTGAAATTAGGTCTGATGATGATGGGCCTTCCTACGAACAGAGAAAATATATATTGTAATATTGGTGGTGTAACCTTTAACAAGAATTGGTTAGATCTAAGCTCCTACCATCCATTACTTGGTAATAGAATTTGCAGGCCGTATGCAGTTATGAAGTGTAGTTAACTATTGACTTGTGCAACAGTGCATTTTACTGCGTCATGCAAATGCAATTTTACACGCATGGCATCACCATGAGATGACTTGTCTCCTTGGATTGAAATATTTTGTTTTCAAGAGGGAAGGGGTGCAGTTATTTAATGAAAGAAGAAAGAGAATGATGTACAATAGTTTTGACACTAGTTACATGGATAAAAGGCAAAAAAAATCCACAATTCCCACTAACAAGAGAAGAAAAGAGTATTTTTTTTGTTTTGGCATCGTATATGGTGTCTTAATGGATCGAGCATCCATATATTGAGTGGTACCAGTAATCCCACCATGATGAAAATAGTTGGATGCCCATCTATTATGAAACCAATGAAGGAGGCAAAACAGAAGTTATCTTTTATTCTCTAAATAAAAAAACAATTCCTATCTCATTCACACCGACTATGGTTTGTCTGATAACGGTATCTTAAAAGGCAACTGTCCAGTGATCACCCAAGAGTCAAATATTTGAAATTTTGCAGGAATAGCTAAAACTGAAGGATAAGTCCCGGAGCAGTGTTATAAGTTATCTTTTCCTACAGAAAAATCTACATAAAAGGAAGAAAATAGCAGTGTTCAGAGATTTGATTCTCCATTCAAAATACATGTTTTGTAGTAAGTGTCCGTTCAGACAGCAATGACTAAAATATCCTATTTTTGGTCTTTATATTTAGTTGCTTGTTGATCTTATAATTTGCAGGGCATGTTGAGATACCTATACTTGTTTCCACCATCCATAAATATGTTTGATTTTTGATGATTTTTTTTTGATTTTCTGATTTATCAAATCACTGATAGTGTCCTTTAAGTCGAAATTAACAAAAAACCAATGACCTGCATTTGTCCTTTGTCCTGTATTCTTACAGACTCCCCATTTAGGAGGACCAGGCAAGAGCAGGAGGTACTCACTAATTGATTTCACAAAGCTGAGCTGCTACAGCGATTTGAGACCCGGGCAGTAGTTTTTAATTACAATCCATCCCAGAGTTCGGACTGTAATCAGGACACCATGGATTCTTTATAGCTAAATTTTGGTCACAGGCAAAACAGGTGATCTGGACTTTATTATCTGGGAAGGGAAGGGGGGGTCTAAAGTTTGCGAAATGGGGTGTTAAGGTTGTCGAGAAACTCGGAAGTAGGAAGGTCTATACTCATTTTTGTCAACAAAGGTAAAACCCATAGCTATATTATAAATTCCATTTTGGACAAGTTTAAAGGCAATAACAGCACATTTTTTGTAGAGTCCCCAATTTTCAAAATGTGAGATTTTTGCCACCAGTTGTGTTGGTAATGTATAGTAAGTAAATATACCTACGAATGGTATTGCTCAAAAGGGCGTATTGTCATTAAAGAAGCAATTTTTGTGAATTAGAATCGGGACCCCGATGTAATTTAAATGGCGGAGCTAAAAAAACACCATCCTGTCGTCCATAGTGAAATATAGTGATGCAAGGACAAGCCTTGACCCTGTGACCGCTGATGGGAAACAGATGAACAAGGCTTCTCTGAATTGGTCCTCTTCTTCTTCATGGAAGTGCAGACTTCGCATGAAGAATTTCGCACTTGTAGGATTGGGTGCGCATGCTGAACAAAAAAGTTACGTCCTATTAAGTTCGGTGGCAAAAATATATACAAGTGAGGGCGTGAAAAATAAACTGACTGCAATTATTATTTTGTCAATAGGCTTTTCAAATAGTGTACTGTAACGGTAAAGGTATAGTATGCTGATGCTACGACACTTCTTTGTACTACGACAACCCACACTTGAGTTGGAACTTCAGTCAAATTTAAGCAAAATGTCTAAATGGTTGATGCTACAAAACTTTACTTCGAATTCCAAGAAAAACCAAGTTTAGGTCTTTGTTTTGTTGCATGTATATTCTCAAATAGTCAAAATGTTTCTCTGCAATTAATGATACTAGTTGAAAGGGTACCAGTTTGTTAATATCTTGGTGGTTGAACTTTTGTATCCTGTGATGTCATGGTCTGATCATATCAATTAGAGTCTGCATGTATCTAAAGCGTTGTGGTATTAGACAAGACTTCTTAAATATTATTTCCTAAAGATACCTGGTTAAGCTTGCAAATTCAATTGTCATGCCACATTTTGACTAGTGCAGCCCTGTCTGGTCTAAATGTACGAACGATTTCTTATGAATTCACTTCAAGTTCTCTAAAATAAGATAGCCTCGTGTAATTTTATCAGCAGACATTTAAACTCATGTTAAAGATATGGGATGTGTACCCTGCAGTGGAATAAACTTAATGATCAGTTGTATAACCATAGCTAATGCTTATTTTAATATGCTTGTGAAAGGCCCCAGTTACCTCTCCTCTCAGTGTCACTTGTTTATGTCACTCAGTTCATTTTAGGGTACCAGAAGTCAACCACAAAACTTTTTGTATGAACCACTGCTGTGGAAACCTAAATGCATTCAGGCAAAATGTACTTTCAATATGAGAGCAACAAAATATGGAACAGTCTCCTTCAGTTATCTGCTAGAACTATGATCACAGTGAGTTTACTAGCTTAAAGGTCCATGGATATGGCTGAGTAGACATTTTCTTAATTGGCTTAATTTTCGTACCTCACAGTATCCTGATCATATCGCAACACAGATTTTTAAAAGTGAACATCGAGAAAAGTGTAAAAGTTCAAGGATAAATATACCCAAAAACTTGACAGGGCCTTCTCCTGTTTCGCGAACGCGTATCAAGATGATGGAGTTGGATTTGACCCCGTAAATGACGTCAGAGTAACCAAGGTGTAAACAAAGTCTCACGACGTGGTCTAACCGCACCGCACACTACAGATATCTCTCCTTGTCAACTTGAATAAAGCTATTCTGTTCTGATTCTCCTTGTCGGGACGGTCACCGCTGGTGCACCCGTCGCCAATACAGCGCATTATTATCGAATTTTAAAGCACCAAATCAAGATAAAATTATGCCATATGACAAACCACGTACGACGCATTATACCGCGAGAAGAAGTCAGACTGTGTTCGTATGCAAGAAAAAGTGGGTCATGCGCACGTACGGTCCACGATGACGATTCATGAGCGTTACGCGTATCGCGTATTTGTTACGCGGGCGCCACTTCCGCGGTCTCGCATGCCAGCGCGATAACACTTGAGGGTTGGAATTTCCTTGAAAGATTGTCCAAAAACACCATGAATTATGCCCCAATTTTATCAAAATATCAGTTTCTCAATTAATGCTTTATTGCAGAGATCTTACATTGATTACAAGAAAATATATGTTGTGAAAAACCCATTTTTTTGTGGTATTATAAGTATGTTTAAGCGAGTCCATCATCATCATAATAATCATGGCATCCGGTCAGTCGCAAGGGCGTATGGATAAGCGCGCGCCACATTGAGTCACAGGTTAGGTGAACAGCGACGTCTGTGGCTTAAGAGGCTAATCCTGACTGGGGGCAGCATCTGCCACAGGCTTTACTATATAGGAGTCATCAGCTTGACACCCAAGGACCTGTGTGCAGCCCTTCAGCTCGCTGCTTCTCAAACTCGCTGATGATCTGTTGTTCTCCATGCCATGTCCATGGACCTTAAAGCATCTACATTGAAATTCCACATAAAAAATTCCGTTTACTGCTGTAGATGTCTGTGCTGGTTTATATTATACTCATGGTACTTATGTTATTCTGTATTAATTATATATCTCACGTATTTCGACTTATATACAAAGGTTCACATACGTGAAATGTAATAAAATTCGTGTATAGCAGGGCCTCCTTGGAAATCAGTGCTCTTGCACTGAAGGGGCTACCCTTCTAAGAAGTTAAATAAATGAGTTGAATTTAGTGGAGCACTGCTATAGTCCTTTTATGGTACCTCGGTGTGCAGTGGGTAATAACCTTGACGCAGCTTTACAAACGCGTCAGGAATGCCATGCGTTAATGGTCGTTTTAAATCGGGTGTGCTTTTACTTGTGCGGAACACCAAATATCGATTTGTGTTTATGTCATGCTCAGGTTGTGTGGAAACGGAGTATAGTGCAGTGGAAGGCATGAAACAAGGCAAGGTGAAATTGGAGACCTTAAACTAGGTGCTTACACCATGGTAAAGGCTATTTTTAGTTTTCATCATCATCATTGGACTATAGCAAAGTGTGAATCCAGATTCCATATCATACATAACCTAAGTGCCACATTACTCCATTACACAAGCTTAAATGTGAATGATTATGTGGTAAGAAGGGTGTACCATTAAAAGTAGATAATGTAACTGGTAACGCCTGTTGTAAGGAGACAATTCACCAAAACAGATGGTACAAGTGAATTGACCAAGGGATAGCAAACGATTGGTGTTGTTTGCTAATAAATTAAGTATACTTTTAAAGACAATATGTTTCGAGAAGAGTTAGTGTGTTTACTTTAAACAGTGCAAAAGAGTTTTCAAGTCATCCATATTTATGTAGCTGATTTCAAATAGATTAGCACTCAATATATTCCTCCTTTTTTTGGTTACAGGAAATAACTTAAAATGAAAAAAAGAAATGATGATTTTTATGCTATATTTCAATTTAAAAAACATAGGCAGAATTTCGTATTGGCTCTATACCGAACTTAGAAATTTCCACAATTGGTATCCAAGAAACAGTTCTCAGTTTAATCCTTACCGGTGGGATATGTTTGAAGAAAGCTTTACATTTAGTGCCAAAATCAGAATTTTTCACATTTTTTTCGGGACAATGGTTATGTGAAATCTCTCGTGCACCTTTAATGTCAACAAAAAATTGGATGTCTTTACCACTCGGGAATAGGAATTCATGACATAATCTGTAGCCACTTGCCCCCTTCTATTTTCAGCAGGTTGAAGGAACAAGGTCCAATCAGAAAAGGACTATAATTTACTTACCACCCATGGATGTAAGAAGGCATGAAGGAGGGAAAGCCTGAAAGGACCTGAAAAGTGTGTGAATTTTAGCCCAAAATGGGCTGAAATTAAATAAAATTGCGAAAATTTTGAGCAACTGAAGGCCTAAATCAAGCTATAGCTGAAAATGCATCCTGAACAACCAAATAGGCGGCTTCATAACATTGCGAACTGATATGATAATGAAGGCGCAAGACAATGCAAGGAACTCTGTGTGTATATTAGAGTGGCGTGCACGATTCGTTGCCACGCTCGAGTACATTTGCTTTAGTTTTACGTGCGGGGGGGAAACAATAACAAAAATATTTTTAATTATTTTATTCTATTTCTAGGT